>JBAMJR010000025.1:2647500-2777500 GCA_038501785.1 Myoxocephalus aenaeus
AGACGCTCACTCTGCTATACGGACGATTTCTTTGCACTATTACGAGCACGGAGGGAGGTCACACCGACCTATATTATAACCCCCATTTTAGTTATAACATGACAAAACAATCTATGATTAAAAACAGCACCATAGACACATTAACACAACGCTACTGCAGATGTAAAAACTCAAAAGCACTCCATCCGCCTCTTTGTTAACAAACAGTTCAGCGACGCGGTCGTTCAGTTTATCGGTGCGCTTCAGGTCCGCAGCTCCTTCTCGATGGCCACGGACCAGCGATGACAGCCGAGCCTCCCAGTTGCGTTTCTGGAATCCGTTTCCATGCGTTTTAGGGCTGGACATATCCGCTGGACAGCGGCAGTTG
Source organism: Myoxocephalus aenaeus (assembly GCA_038501785.1). NCBI lineage: Eukaryota > Metazoa > Chordata > Actinopteri > Perciformes > Cottidae > Myoxocephalus > Myoxocephalus aenaeus. The sequence goes on from JBAMJR010000025.1 coordinate 2,647,868, forward strand.
ATATTGGCGTCGTCACCAAACATGCGTTGTCATTAAATCCACCGCCAAGTCCGTTTCTCCTCCTCCTTCAGCCATTGAGTATCAAAAAAACTACAATAAGCAAAACACTCAAAATGTAATTACTTCTCTAACATATGCTTCAACAACCTGAAATGTTCTTACTCCTTCTTACTGAGTTCAGCCAGCTAGTTTTCTGTTAGACAGTTAGTTTATTTATACGTAGGAGAAGATGTTGTTGTGACCAGCATCAGCTGCTGATGTAGAATAGTTCCTGGTGTTTAGAGGATAACGATGTCATTAGAGGAGTCTGATGTGAGCTGGGTTTTGCCGCTCCACAGATCCAGCAGCAGCAGGAGCGTAAGCGCGCGGAGCGAGAGGAGGAGGAGCGCTACGAGGCCCGGCTGGAGGCCGACATGAAGAGGCACCAGCCCTGGGGCCGAGGGGGGGGAGGAGCCCCGCTCAAAGACAGCACTGGAAACCTGATCGGTACGTCCCAGAGTGAAGTGTCTGGCTCTAGAAATACTGTGAAAGGATATACTGGATCTGTTTTATTCTTAAACCACAAGTCAACTCTTTTTGTCCTCTTCTTGGGCGCCAGCTGACCTCCACCAGATGCACAGACTGAACGAGGAGGCCTACATCAACCCGGAGCAGCGGCAGAGGAGAGCCTCGGCCGCGGCCCGCCGCCCAGAGCCCCGCGAGCCGGCCGAGAGGGTCTCCGGTCCCGGAGCAGAGGGCAGCGGCCACGACACGAGTGACAGGCGCTCTGGTACCGTAACCGTCTTTCTTCCCTTTTGTGTCGTTAGCCATCGCAGCCTGCACGTTCCGCGCAGTCACCGAGCACTGCTAAATACAAAGGAAACCAAAAGAAAAAGAGGTCTATGGACAAAAAAAATGTCATATTTGCAACTGACAAACCTACGCAAGCCCCACGGCGTGACGGAGGAGTCTTTGCGCTCCGTCTTGCACCAACAGACTGGTGTCCTCTGTCAGATTTGATTTGAAAAGACTCAAGTAGAATTTCTGTCTTTTTGTAGGATTCACTCATGTCCAAACCCCGCAGTTCGCCCGAGGCAGTGTGTTTTCCAACCAGCCGTCCCAGCAACAGCTGCAGGAGCAGGACAAGTACAAAGCTTACCTCCAGCAGCAGGTACCACTTTGATCTACTGGTGCTGCTTCTACCAGCCGGGTCCTACAGCCTTCTCCTCACTTAGACACACATTTGTATTATCTTTTCCCCAATTAAAGTTAATACAAGGTCTTTTTAACTGGTTATGAAACGGCCTAGCTTTAATAGTGATGCCTCTATATAACCTGCATTCGCTAACGAGACCATCATCTAAAGAACGGACTTTCTACAAACGGTGGTTATTCTAAATGTCACTGGGGCAGAAATCTCTCCAAAATTAGATGGAAACGATTTAGGGCAGGAGCCCACGTTTACATTTCCAGGCAGTGGGCGGCACGAGAACTTCTTCAGAGAACTTTTATTTTTGACGTTATGTTTTGTGGTCACGACTCGTCAGCAGAGGGGAAAAAGGGAAAGAATTGACAGACAAAACAAAAAAACAAAGGGGGCCGTGAGTAAAAACAAGTCGACCGTGGTCGGTCATTCAACAGCTGGAGGGGAATTGATGAGATTCTAAACTGATCCTGATCAGACTGGTATGATTTCTGAAATACATTGGTTTTACATAAACGTACGGATTCACGTCGGTGGCTGAATCAAAGCTTGCTAACTCTTTGGCTCAGGCAGGAATGTAGCTAACGTTAGCTTCATTTGGTCGAGCAAAGCGTCTGTGATCGTGAGCCTGACGACCATCACGCCACAGGACTTTGCCAAGTTTATTTCCTCACATTATTTTTGGGCCTTTTTAATTCAAAGGGATACTGGAGAGTGACAGTGTATGTGGGGGGGAAGTAAACATCGACACAAAAGGAAAGTTCCTTGTAGTTTGGGGTTTTGTTTATGTATTCATGCTGTCGTTAATCTGCCTTCGTTTACAGATTGACGAGAAGATGCTAAAAAAGGAGGCGGAGCGGGAACGGACACGACTGGAGGAGGAGAAAGAGGAGAAGAGGCTGGCGGAGCAGAGGGCTCGCATCCAGAGGGAGTACGATGAAGAGCAGGAGAGGAAGAAACGGAAGGAGACGGAGGTGAGGAGCTAAAAAAACGAACCACCGCGTTACGGGCAGCGTTTCCACCGGGGTTTAATCATTCTTACCCGTCGCTGCCTTTTGCCCTCTTTCCTCTCCCTCTCTCAGCAAAGGATCAAGAACGAAGAGCTGATCCAAGCGGCCGAACGGAAGAAGAAGGAAGTGGAGAGGAAGAAGACTGAGGAGGAGGAGGAGGAGAGGGCGGCACTGAGGAGGCAGTACGAGAGGGAGAGGCAGGCTCGGGTGGAGGAGGTCAGCTCACGACACACAGAGGCTCAGAGTGACAACAAGGGTCAAAGAGAACCAAACGCTTAAACTGGCAGAGGTTTACAACAACTATCAATAATGTCCCGAGAGAGACGGGAGAGACGGGCTCAACCCGATCAGTCGGGTGTGGGAGGTGCGTTCACGGGCGCGTCAGAGTTCTTTAGCAGGATTCATGATCTCTTTTTTTTTTTTTGGGACGCCGGGCCAAAAGATCATTTCTCTTTTCATCCTCTGCTGCCGCCGAATGATCCTCCATCCGACTGTCGCTCCGCTTGAGCAAGAACACAGCTGATAGTTTTTTTTTTTTTTATCGCATAATTCGGCGGGTGATCTTGGACAGAAGTTTTTAATCACATTCTACACCACATCATTTCACATTAGACACATATTTCGTTTGTTGTTATATTGAGGATGTGCTAATAAGGTTCAATCACATTTAGCAGTTACTGGCAACACTGTACTTTGATAGAAGTGCTGCCAGTGTAGATGCACATTTGCTGCAAACAGAGTTCATTCACTCCAAACCAGTTGGGGACAACCATCAAGTTCCAGTGTGTGTGTGTGTGTGTGTGTGTGTGTGTGTGTGTGTGCCTAGGTGAGCAGGGCGCCGTCGCCTCCCATCCCCGCCCTGCAGAAGAGACACGGGCTGCAGCAGAACAGCCCCAGACCCCCGACTGTTGAGAGCCAGCTTTCAACTGCCCCCCTGTCTGTGAGTCACACACACACACACACCGTTGTCTGTATAAAAAAGGATACGTACTAAGCCACTTCCTCCCCGGATGTGTCCTCTCTTTGGGTGTCTCCGTTGTCTCTTTCAGGATCGCTCTCTGTCGGGTCTCCAGTCCCCTCCCGTCCCGGCTCGCAGGAACCAGCTCCGCGCTGCAGGTACTGTCAGCCAATCAGCGTTGAGAAGCTCCGCCCCTCATCACCCGTCCTGCCGTTGCTGAATCAAACTGCTGCTGGTCCTGAAGTAGCGCTGCTAGCGGCTTCATTCAGACGCTGTTGTGGGACTACGGATAATATTATGAACCCAGACACCATGGAGTTTGATGTTCCCACGTATGTGGAGTATACACAACAAGTAGAAAGCAGAACTAGTGGTTATTTCCATGGTGGATGGAGGAAACGGTAACTGTTTTTATGGAGATAAGCCACGCCCCCTTTCAGGCGCGAGTAACATTCGCAATGCATTAGACGCAGCATTAGATGCTGCAGGTTGGCAGCAAGTCCAACGAGTCATATTTGTGATGTTCTTTGCTCGTTTAGGCTTAGTACTAAGTGTGTGTGTGTGTGTGTGTGTGTGTGTGTGTGTCCAGGTGACCAGCGTGACCTGTTCAGCGAGCTGTCGGCGCTGCGGCGGCACCTCCGCAGCGAGGAGAAGCGTCTGGAGGGTCGTCTGCTGCAGGTCGACTGGGAGGAGTTAGCCTCTCCTCTGAGTGACAGGTCGGATCAGCATCCCTTTCACTTACGCTTATGATATGTGTGGCCATCACATACACACCAGCTAATGCTGCCTAAAAGTAAACGATAAACAGTTCAAATAAGATACCGAAAGTGATCAATAAGCGTTGTTCCGACTCTACGGTTAATAATGTGGAGGACTCTTGAGCGGCAGAACAACACTCGAATGTAGGAACTGAATTGGCTCCGGTCTGTCTCTGTGCAGACCTCAGGAGCGCCCCCCGGTGGACGTGTTCGACATGGCCCGGCTGCGGCTGCAGGCGCCGGTCCGACGGCCGAGCTCCAGAAACACGGAGACCAGGAACCTTCAGCTCAAACACCCAGGTAACAGCTGCTCTGCACCGCGCTGCAGGGAGCCGGGAGCAGGGGCCAAGAGCTGACTGTGTGTGTGTGTGTGTGTGTGTGTGTGTGTGTGTGTGTGTGTGTGTCTCTGTGTCAGATGGTGAGTCCCGGCTAGGCTTCAGGGAGGTTCCTCATCTGGAGGAAGTGTGTGTGACGGGCAGCAGGAGGCGGGTCTACAGGGATCAGCAGTTCAGCAGCCGCGGGTCTACAGTCCAGGATGGTCAGTCTCATCTTATAAGATTAATTAAAATAAAGTCTCTAAAGTAGATGTTGAGGGTGAATATAACTTCTATATGGTCACATTCACACTTGATATCGACATGTGATCTGTATCCGGCTTGTTTTGTATTCACACCTTGTTTTGATCTCAATCCTGCCTGCACTGTGAGTGGATCTCAACATGTCAAGTTAAAAGGAGCGATGCAGGAAAGGCTAGCTAGCTAGCTAGCTAGCTGCTGCTACGCTGAGCAGGGAGAGGCAGAGTGGGGTCACTAGTTAAGCTCACACCGTACGAATGAAGCCAAGGAGTCAGAGCAGGCTGTCGCGCTTTAACTAAGGTCGGCTCAAGTTCACACAATCATAATAATTGGAGAGGGATTGAAGTCGTGGAGACGATGGAGGGCAAACTGTAGAGAGCAGTGACTTTAGAGTGTGTGTGGACCAGCGTGAGGGTTATATAGACTTCATGTGTGTGTTCACATACCATATAGTTAAACACATGTAGGTCCATCCCATCATTCATCACTGTAGAGCGGGTCAGTGTCCCGGCTCATCTGGTGACGTGTTCACGGCACACTGTTATCATCAGTCTGTGGCTTCTGACCTTTCTGTGCTCGTCCAAATAAATAAACGGCTGAAACTAGAAATGCTTGTGTTGCAGATTACTGTGAGCTGTCCTCGCCCCGGAGGAACGACTACCTGGTGAGTGGAAGAGCAGCCGCACGTCCTCTGACATGTGTAGTGTGAGCGCTGAGTGGTGAAACCAGTTGTGTGCGTTACAGACGAGTGTGATGGGGAGGTCGGCTAGAGGCTCTCTGCTGGAGTCAGAGAGCGCCTTCATCGGTAAGAGGCAGCGCCTTTCTACCCTCATTGTCGTTATTTAAATCAACACGTGTGACATTTTTAATCGTATAGGTGCATAAATATATGTATCAGTCTCACAACACACTTGGAGGCATGAAGTTAGTCAGGTCCATAAATATTTGGACATTGACACATTTTTCATTATTTTGGCTCTGTACACCACAACAATGGAGTTGAAATGAAAAAATCCTGTCCCGGGACCTCACATCGGATCAGGAAAAACTCCCCCAATAAAGATAGTAAAAACCCTTTCACAGGGAAAACAGAAGAACCCTTCAGGAGAGCAACAGAGGAGGATCCCTCTCCCCGGATGGACAGAAGCAATAGATGTCATGTGACCAGAATGAATAACGTAGCAGAGTTGCAGCATATTACATGAATATGACAGAAATGATTCATATGAGTAGTAGGCATGGACCATGATCCAGATAACCACGATCCATGAAGCAGAAGGAAGGAGAGGAGTGGCATGACAGCAGGGCCCTGACAGCAGGCAGGAGGTAGGAGACAGCAGGTAGGAGACAGGAGGTAGGAGACAGCAGGCAGGAGACAGCAGGTAGGAGACAGGAGACAGCAGGTAGGAGACAGGAGACAGGAGACAGCAGGTAGGAGACAGGAGACAGGAGACAGGAGACAGGACCGGCTCCAGACAGTCACGATCCATGGAAACTTGAGGCGAGGAAGCACAGAGGCTCCCGGAAAGAAGTAGAGTTATTAATGTGCATTGAAGAGACATGAATTCATCCAGAAGTAGAGAACACACACACACACACACACACACACACACACACACACACACACACACACACACACACACACACACACACACACACACACACACACACACACACACACACACAGCGCCATAAGATTGAGCGTAGTTTACTTTGCTTTAGCTTAGTTGATGCTTGGGTGTCCGCTGCGTTCCTCACAGTGAAGCAATGCGTTCGTCACTTCTCAGCGCTGACTCACTGTTGTCGAACAGAAAATATGTCAGCTGTGACGCTAATGGAACGATTTCCCTCCGCCAGTGTTCAGTCCAAGCACTGTATCCTTTTTGCCCCAAGAAGCAGCAGGAACTGAAGACGGAAGACTAAAATAATGAAAAATGTGTCAATGTCCAAATATTTATGGACCTGACTGTATATATTGATCCTTTGTAACATAATGACATCATCCGTATACTTGTGTTTTCATCTAAAAACGAGTTTCTACAACTTTAAAAGAGAAAATTCGCCACCTTTTTGTTAATATGGATGTCCCGTCGGTGTTGGTGGTAAATGTGTTGGATTGAAGCAATAAGTCTCTCTGTGTGTGACGACCCAGAAAGCCGAGTTTAAAAAGGTGCAAACTCTGTTCTTCCTGCGTTCAGTGCCGCCATTTTTTTGTGAACTACAGGCCGCTTCAGCTTGTGCAGAGGACGTTATGGACGTTATGGACGTTTTACAGATGTGTTGGCCGACACAGATATGCAGTATTTATTTGAGTCTCTGTTCAGTTTAGCTCACACTGAGGACTTTGTTGCTTCATTCGTCTCCGTTTATCAACGCTGATTTGGACTTCCACATAAATCCTCTCCTCTTGGTGTGCTAGAGGTTCTCATTGTGTGTGTTCAGACCCCCTAGGCGAGGCCTTCCCTGAGCGGCAGACCCCAGAGCTGGAAGACGCCCCCGTGCTGTCGGCCAGGGAGAGGAGGAGGATGTCCAAGCGGCCACGGCGCCCTCAGGTGGCGTAGCTCAGAACAACGTGTGGCCTGTGAGCTGTGAGCTGTGACCAGTGAACGCAGCTGAACCGTTTCTCTGCTGCCTCTTGCAGGGCGGAGACGCCTCCAGCTGGCTCTTTGGCCAACGGGACGACTACGCCGGCCTCGCCGGTCCCCGACAGGAAGCGGGGCCCGGCGGCGAGAGGGCGAGCCGGGACGGGGCGGGGCGTCCGATGTCCCTCAGTCGCCGTAGCAACGCAGCCGGTACGACTCGAAAGATGCAGTTCTGCTGATTCTCCTGTGTCGTGTGACTATTCCAGTTTTGTATGCAAATATCAGCAAAGCATTTTCCCCTCAGGAATGCACCGAGGTGTTTTTCATAGTGTCTGAGTTAAACTTGTACATTATGGCTGTGACGGGGTCGTTAATTCATCAGTAAATTCATCATAAAATATGTTAGCTAAATATCATTGAATCAGCCAAATTAAGTGATCAGATCATAATTATTTTTCGTATTGTGCATATATGTCACTCCGTTGTATTGGTCGGTTAAATTCCCGATGTGACGTATGTGTCACAACGACTTTTATCTAATTTGTTTTCTATCAGTTTCTTCAAGAAATGTTCTCCCAGCAGGTTCAATACATTAAAGGACATGAATGATTCTTAAACGGGTAAAAATCACACCTTAACAACGAAAAACAAGCTTATTAAATTTAGCTGTCACAACCTGGAGCAGCCATCTTGGAAAGGTTGTTATGGGAACACAAAATCACATGACCCACCAAGATGTTCAGTAGGTGTCACTTAGGGCCTTCATGCGTTATAATCCAGGACAAAGCTGATGGACCTTTAAGGACGTGTGACACTGTGGGTCCTGATGGGTTAGGTATTCAAACCCAGTGAGGTGATGCTAACCCGTCTCCCTCCTCCAGGACCAGCTGACCCGTCCTCTGAAGGCTCCTCCTCACGGCACGCTCTCAGCCACCGAGGCTCCGTGGAGACGCTCTCCACGGATCCCTGGATGCGTCCGGGAACCACGGACACGCTGCCATGTCTGGACCGCCGGCCTCCGAGGAGGGAGCGGCTGACTACGTAGCGTCCGTCGCCTCGAGATGAAGATCTCTTCTCTTCTTGACACATTATGTAAAATTAGATAACTGCTGGTTTTAACTCATGACGCACGTCAGTATGAATGTCTGAAAAGTGATTTTGTTAAATCGTTGTTTACCACAGAGATCCTCAATGAGTGAGAATTTGTATTCTATTTTATTAACTAAATTATGTCTGAAATAAATTATATTTTAAATTTATATGAAGTGTGTTTTGATTCAAATTTACAAAACCGTAATTGGATCATAAGACATTACTCTTCTGACATTTTAAGATCTTAAAGTATGGGATTATTATTATTATTATTATTATAACATTGGGTCTAAAAATGAGCTAAATCTATTCAGGGATTAAAAACCTACATATCTGTAAAGATGAGTGCTTCCCCTTTCAGACGTGTTGGGAAATACAAATATTCACGTGGAGTTGGATGAGAAGATCAATATGAAGATGCAGCCAGGAGGTGAGTTTATCATGAAGACAGGAAGCTGGAGGTGAGTTTATCATGAAGACAGGAAGCTGGAGGTGAGTTTATCATGAAGACAGGAAGCTGGAGGTGAGTTTATCATGAAGACAGGAAGCTGGAGGTGAGTTTAGCATGAAGACAGGAAGTAGGAGGTGAGTTTAGCATGAAGACAGGAAGCTGGAGGTGAGTTTATCATGAAGACAGGAAGCTGGAGGTGAGTTTATCATGAAGACAGGAAGCTGGAGGTGAGTTTAGCATGAAGACAGGAAGCTGGAGGTGAGTTTAGCATGAAGACAGGAAGCTGGAGGTGAGTTTATCATGAAGGCAGGAAGCTGGAGGTGAGTTTAGTATAAAGACAGGAAGCTGGAGGTGAGTTTAGTATAAAGACAGGAAGCTGGAGGTGAGTTTAGTATAAAGACAGGAAGCTGGAGGTGAGTTTAGCATGAAGACAGGAAGCTGGAGGTGAGTTTAGCATGAAGACAGGAAGCTGGAGGTGAGTTTAGTATAAAGACAGGAAGCTGGAGGTGAGTTTAGCATGAAGACAGGAAGCTGGAGGTGAGTTTAGTATAAAGACAGGAAGCTGGAGGTGAGTTTAGCATGAAGACAGGAAGCTGGAGGTGAGTTTAGTATAAAGACAGGAAGCTGGAGGTGAGTTTAGTATGAAGACAGGAAGCTGGAGGTGAGTTTAGCATGAAGACAGGAAGCTGGAGGTGAGTTTAGCATGAAGACAGGAAGCTGGAGGTGAGTTTAGTATGAAGACAGGAAGCTGGAGGTGAGTTTAGCATGAAGACAGGAAGCTGGAGGTGAGTTTAGTATGAAGACAGGAAGCTGGAGGTGAGTTTAGTATAAAGACAGGAAGCTGGAGGTGAGTTTAGTATAAAGACAGGAAGCTGGAGGTGAGTTTAGCATGAAGACAGGAAGCTGGAGGTGAGTTTAGTATAAAGACAGGAAGCTGGAGGTGAGTTTAGCATGAAGACAGGAAGCTGGAGGTGAGTTTAGTATAAAGACAGGAAGCTGGAGGTGAGTTTAGTATAAAGACAGGAAGCTGGAGGTGAGTTTAGCATGAAGACAGGAAGCTGGAGGTGAGTTTAGCATAAAGACAGGAAGCTGGAGGTGAGTTTAGCATGAAGACAGGAAGCTGGAGGTGAGTTTATCATGAAGACAGGAAGCTGGAGGTGAGTTTATCATGAAGACAGGAAGCTGGAGGTGAGTTTAGTATAAAGACAGGAAGCTGGAGGTGAGTTTAGTATAAAGACAGGAAGCTGGAGGTGAGTTTAGTATAAAGACAGGAAGCTGGAGGTGAGTTTAGCATGAAGACAGGAAGCTGGAGGTGAGTTTAGTATAAAGACAGGAAGTAGGAGGTGAGTTTAGCATGAAGACAGGAAGCTGGAGGAGAGTTTAGTATAAAGACAGGAAGCTGGAGGTGAGTTTAGCATGGAGACAGGAAGCTGCAGCGTTTCACTCACCAGATCAGCAGCGTTCTGATCTGAAGGGCCGTTGTTCTTCTGTTGTTATCCTTCAGGCTGATAAGGCACAGGGATTAACATTTAGGTAAAATCTCCATTGACTCTGTAATGTTATTCCATTCATATGGGCAACGTGCAATAGTAAAAAAAAAGACAACATTTCTCACATAATCGACCCGGTCCAGTCCACTCCACCCGGTCCAGCGCTTCAACAAGAGCTAACAATGTAATTGGCTGTAGTGGTGTCTGTCATGGGGATCAACTCGAGGAACTTCTCGGTGACGCCAAACTCTCAACACCACGAATGAAGACGGCCAGTTGAGCAACATCTCTAGTGATGTCAGCGCTCATCGATTACAACTGAAAATGCTAAAAATGACTTCACTTTTTGCTCCAAATCTGCTGAAAGATTGGAAATCCTATCCGTCACAGTTTTCCTCGTTAGGTTCATATGAGAGAGAGAGAGAGAGAGAGAGAGAGAGAGAGAGAGAGAGAGAGAGAGAGAGATAGTTCATACTCTCACTCACTGAGCTTAAAGCCCTTCCATTGGTTAATATCTCCTATTATAACACCTTTGGCAATCTCTACTTGTTCATTGGCCTGCAGCTTCAGGGGCGGAGCTATTCTTCTTTTTCTACTTCCTCTTCTTCAGAAAGGTTGATTCTCAAAAGACAATGCTCAGCTCCGCCACCTCAGGCGAACAAGAGAACTACAATTCCTTAAAGTGACAGTTCACTGGCTCCAGGCAACTTTGTCTAACATCATTCATACATTAATCATTATACAGTAATAAAAACGCTGACCTTCATATGCATACAATTACAAATCATTCATAATAATATCCCTTATTAATGATCATATTTCTTGTGCATTTGTAATGTACACATAAACAATTTATTTGTACACTGTGCAAGTCTAAATATGACCAACTAAGTTTAAAAACACTACAGTCCTCAGAATCCAATCCATAAAAGCTTCCATTTGGACGGTAACCAGCAGGTGTGACCCGAGTGTGGCTCTGGTTCAGGGACGGAACAGACCGGAGTGTTTGCTCTGCTAACGAGGATCTGGGAGCTTTGCAGTGGTTGAGCTGCAGCGGCTTCTAGTCCTTACAAATAAAACATTGTTCATGGTGTTGGGAAGCAAGTCAGCAAGTTACAATGTGAAAATAATTAAAAATAAGTTTATTTAGTATAGCCCCTCTCAAAGAATGCTTTACAAGAATAAAATATGAATAAAAGACAAATAAAAGCCATAAAACAAAGGTATGAGACAAGTATTCTGTCTTTTAGGTTTCTACAACAATGGCCTCCAACTTTCTACCAATCGTCTCTCATTCCCATCTAGTCTTTGTCCCTCTCAGTGCCTCTGTTCTCTGTCTCATTCATGCTCTCTGACACACACACACACACACACACACACACACACACACACACACACACACACACACACACACACACACACACACACACACTTTTTCCTGGCTGTGTGAGCTCTCTCTCCCTTCCCTCTGTCTGTATGAGTGATGACCTTCTCAAGCGTTGGGTAGGAACGAGGATAGAAGCCATCTAAACTCTGCTACGCCCCCATTACTCAAGCAGACACCCCAGTGTCAATACACACACACACACACACACACACACACACACACACACACACACACACACACACACACACACAACATCCCAGTCAGCATTACAGCATTAGGAAGGCCACAGCAGCATAGCATGGCTAGCAACTTCATCCAAAAATTGATTGTCCGGGTGAAACCCCGCTCCTCAGCTGGTCTAAACAATTTATTGCTACAAACTAATGTTATGGTCTACAACTTTACGGCAGCCCGATTCCCACAACACAAGAGGGTCCCAGGAAGCCCTTCTGCTGGCTCCTCGCTGCCGGCGTCCAGCCTTCAGCGCTTGTCCTTTTTATGATGTAAAAACGGTGTCAGATTTGAGCAATCATTAAAGGTGAACTGCACTATTTTTACAGATCAAGATCAGTTAACTAGTCTTGGCTGGGTTAAAATAGATGTACTGTATAATGTCTGCTGCAACTATTTTTATCCTTTGACCCCTGTACTTTATGAAAGACCAATACTAAAATACAAAGAACATGCCATGTGAGCAGTGGAAAAACCTTTACCATTACCACGTAATATAATTCTAAATGTGTTGGAATGTGTTAGCAAACTGTTGCCTTTAGCGGCAACTTGGAGTCTCCGTTATGCTCCGTTTTGGTCTCCACCTTCTCCTGCTGAACAAGCCTCTAGCTCAGGGGGATGAGTGGTCGTCCTGCAACCACAAGGTAGCCGGTTTGATCCCCAGTCCCCCCATAGCTCACATGTCGAGGTGACCCTGGAGCTGCTCCCTGGGCGCCTCACAGGGCTGCCCACTGCTCCTTAACCAAGGATGGGTCAAATGCAGAGAGGTATTTCCCCAAGGGGATTAATAAAGGATAATTTCTTTCTTTCTTCTTTCTTCACAAGCTAGCGCCTGTCTGCATGAAAACCAGATGAGAGTGAAACCCAGTGGCGGGCCGTGCATTTTCGACCTAGTACTTCAGTGCCGTATAGTCCACATCAGGGGCGGGTCAGACCGGCCCACTCAACACGACGTGAAACTAAAAACAAAGATGCAGTTGGAGCCATAATGGCATTTGTTGTTTGAGGGAAACACTGGGTGAACGGGGACATGTAGTTCCTTCATTTGAACACAGGGTGGCACATTCACTTCAAAAGGCCATATAGGTGAGTGCCAAGTGATGGGAACAGGTTTTGACCGTGGTCGAGCCAGCTTCTCGTCCTTTTTGGCTAAGATCAAGTGTTTTATCCTGTCTTGTGGTGTCCTGTGCTGTGACCAACATGTCAGGTGATTGTATGCTATGGTGTCACGGATTAGTCACGGAATAAATGTATAGAAAAAGACAGTGCTGGAATGGACAGTGGATTGATTTGTTTGTGGCAGAACACGCGTCCCAACATGTTCTCCCATTCGCCCCCTAGTGGCTCTAAGACTTAAATTGGTTAAGGTTTGAGCGCTATAGATGCTGCAAAATGAAATCCGTGGGTTCTTGCACATTACACAGTCCCTTGATGCATTGTTAAATGCTTAGTTAGATGTTTTAAAAATACTGATCAAATTAGGTTTTTAGGCCCACGTTTAGGAGTATATATATATATATATATATATATATATATATATATAAGTATACAGAGACTGTACCCTCAGTGCCTCGTTATCTGGTGGTGTATATCTCTTTAACTTTCCTCTAATGTATGCAGGAAAAAAAGAGACGTCATTTAGTCTCCTTTAGCCTGCGATGCCTCACCCTGCGTTTCATTCCCAATAACCCACCATGTTGGCAGAAAGAAACAGACGTCACGGCACGCTGGCTTTGTTTCATTCTCTAGTTTCATAGACGAGTAAGTCATCAACATCACAGGCAGTCTGTTCACACCTCCTCTCCCTTTACCTGCTGGTCGACACACCTCACTGCTGTGTGTGTGTGTGTGTGTGTGTGTGTGTGTGTGTGTGTGTGTGTGTGTGTGTGTGTGTGTGTGTGTGTGTGTGTGTGTGTGGAGAGAAAACACAGCCCATGTAAATGACTGCGGTGGTGGTCTTGGACAGTCGCAGAGAGGATCATTCAGTCTGGGGCAGCTTTATGAACCCTTGATAAGGCTAATGAAGGCCATAGCTCACTTATGCTAATCAGTCTCTTGAATTAGCCTGCCGCTGGAGTGGCCTATTAGTGAGATCAGTGTAATGGATGACATTAGGGGCTGCACTGCTTGTGTGTGCCAGTGTGTGCACGAACGTGTGTGTGTTGGTGATGGCGGTACTAATGAAGCATAAAAACATGGCCGATGTGCATAGAAACTAAACAAAGACAAGTATTCTTCCCTTTTACATGTGGTCCGCTTTGTTTAGAGGCGTTTGGTTTTAAAGATACCGTATATAAGGAGTCCACAGGAAATGAGTAATTCCATCGTGTCTCCACTGGATGGCAGTGGTGTATCACACAGGACGAAGCACTTTGTATCTCTCCAAACAGTAAACCTGAGACTGCGAGATAACATACTCATACGCATGATTTAAAACATTTTTTTTTATTTAAATGTATTCATAGTAATAATACAATTCTCCCTTCTTTGGTTCTTTGGCTCTTTGGCTTTTCTCTCTCCTCCTCAAGGCCAAGCCAGAAAGCATCAAACTACATTTTGGATCAATTGTTTGATCATTCCATACAACATCACTGCTACGCCCAATTTAACACACACACACACACACACACACACACACACACACACACACACACACACACACACACACACACACACAGATACACACTTGTGCTGCCTATCCCTTATGTTACCTCTGGGATGTAGCTGACAAATGACAACACTACTCGTCTGCCAGCCCTGAGTCTCTTGCTCGGCAGGGTGTGTGTGTGTGTGTGTGTGTGTGTGTGTGTCGCTGGAGAAAAATAAAAATCGTTGAGGGACACGGGGAGACGGAGGGGAGCATTGGCAAGATTGTTGCGTTCTGATTGGTAGAAGTGAACATCCTGCAGAGTTATGGATTTTTGACAGAAAAGATAGTTTGCTTCGACCATGTTGCTCAGCAGACTATGAAAAACTGTATATTTCCATTCAATCCAAGTACAAACCAAATACATGTGCTGGTAAAATACAATCTGTTATTTGGCCATGTATGGATTTTCTTTCCCGGTGGGGTACAGGAACAGCTAAGAATGAGAGAAATCAAATCGGCAGAAGGCGAGACCTTTAGTTGAAGAAAGCCAGACCAGGGTTTGAGACCTGTGACACACGTTGGCATGGAGGCGGAGCTTAGGTCAGATGGTTCCAGGACACATCTTGACCACGTCATGAGACGTCCCAGATGCCATGACCGATTTTAACCATCCATTCTCCATTTTCTGGGTCTATGTCTTGAAGCGGGTCCTCTTCAGCAGCCACATCCTCTAGCTCCTCCTTGGGGATCCAGAAGCAAGATGAGACATACTCCCCCATGTTTTCTAGGTCTGCCCCAGGGGTCCTCCCTTCTTGTATAATGTGTTGGAGGATGGGTTCTTCTCCAAACCTCCATCTGGATGTCTAAGATCCCAACCACCCTGCTGAGGAAATGTATTTATTCAAGCTCATTTACGTTGCCAAGCTTCCTGTCCGGGCTCAATTCACAATCCACATCCCGAGAGCCATGTTTCGCATGTTTTGGCAGAAACCTTCCCCTTCCGACCAATGAACCGTCCTGAGCCTGAGGCCTGGATCTGCAGCTGGTCGGACTCCTTGCAAAGAAGTTACCGTGTCTTTGAAAACGTTAAGAGTCTTGCAGTCTGCGCTAAAGCTCGAGGTTTTAAGGCTGGAACCACAACA
Organism: Myoxocephalus aenaeus; assembly: GCA_038501785.1. NCBI lineage: Eukaryota > Metazoa > Chordata > Actinopteri > Perciformes > Cottidae > Myoxocephalus > Myoxocephalus aenaeus. The sequence continues at coordinate 2,663,317 of JBAMJR010000025.1, forward strand.
AAAGCACAATGTTTACCTTTGTCTCTGGTCCAACCCCACCTCCTTACAACCCCTGTAAGGTCCACAGAGACGATTAGATGCATCTGTGCAGGAGCCAGTGTCAAAGTCAAGACCTTAAACTAGCATCAAGTTATGAGCAAGACCAGACAAGACCAAGACCAGAGAGTATCTAGACCGAGACAAGACCAAGACCAGAGAGTATCTAGACCGAGACAAGACCAGAGGGCCTTCTCAAATTGATGAGCACATGAATATTGCTCTTTTATTTCCATGTACTGACACATGTACAGTAGTACATGTGTCTTTGTATAAGTTCCCCAGGAGAAGTGTCTTGATCCAGTAGTAAAGGCCTTGTGGAGGTGATGTATGTGTGGGAATGCTCCTTTGTTATCTATGGACAACAGTAGTGATGGTAGCAATTACTCAAACAATGCACAGACTATTTAGTGATATCCCTGCAGTTGTGTAAAAAAATGGCCCCTAGGGGGGAAGACTGAGCAATTGTTATATAAAACTGTAAATCATAGCTTGTTTTATGAAAAAAGCCCCAAACTGCTGTATTTGGATGTATTGAACACCATAAGTAATATACAAGTGAAATATATGGTTTGGTACATGAGAAAATTCAAATGTCACAGATGTGCGCAAATGTGCGCAAATGTTGGAGACCACGCCTGAATGTTCTCTGTTCTAAACCCTCTCTAACTTTGTTCTGCTTCACTTTATCAAAGTCAACCTTTGCAGAGAGAATGTTCACATATTGTGCTATGATTTGGGTTAGAGTTGGACCTTACAGCTGCATCATTTCAAACAAATAATCATCCTGAAAGTGTTTTTTTTTTATAGGCGGACCTGAAACCTTTTAATTTTTTTCTGTGTGTCATCTTCATTTACTCTTAACCAGTAACATATGGACTGATATTTACACATCTGAACAAAGTCTCACATGTGTACCTTTTATTATAACCAACATTATTCAAATAGCGATACACCCTTTTTGGTTTGGGTATGACATTTTCGAGGAAAGGGCCTAATCATAGGTTGGGTTTTAAAGTGTTAACTCTCTCTCTTTAGGGGCCGAGACAAGGCCGAGTAAAAATGCTTTTGTTCTGAGACCTTCAGAAAGCAGTCTTGAGACCAGTCTCAGACCCAAGATGGCTCTCGAGTACGACGACGAGAGGAATTCCAGCTTCAGTTTACGGCTTGGCAACCTGCTGAGGAGCAGCCTCATCCAGCTTAAAATAAAATAAAAAAAAAAGTGCATGTGATCCCTTTCAAAAGGCTGAGAATGCTACGTGACGGATATCACACTCTTGTTTTCCTCCATGTGGTGCCCAGAGGAAGAAAGACATTTCTCGTGTTTTTTTTCATGGATGTCAGCATTAACATTTGACAACCTCTTTCATCATGTTGCTCTTTTCATTAGCCACGACAAAAAAAAAAAGAAAAAGAAAAACTAAACCCCGGGTGGATGCCTCAGAGAAGCTGTCAAGTAACCAGGTTGCTCTAATGAATGCTGGGAAATCACTTCTTTTAGTGTTGATCATTTCAAAAGGAAATTACCTGTAAGTGTGGTAAGCAGCTCTGACTGACACGTGTTAGTGGCGCATTACAAAAAAACAACGCTGTCACATAAGAGACGGCTCTTACAGCAAAGAGACAGTTTCTCTTTCTGGGGGGGGATGGAGGAGAGGAGAGGCTGAGGATGGATCACAAACTGAGAGGGAGAGGTGAAGGACTGAATAAGTGAACACCCCGAATCAATCTGCATCTTCGAGGGGGTCAAGACGTTCCTGCTCCACCGGAGCCACGGCCGTGAGGACGCAGTGAGAGAGGAGAGCAGTCGAGGCCAAAGCAGCTGAGATCAGGTAGAGAGACAGATGCTTTAATTAGCAGACTGAGAAATGCCTGTAGCTCTGTGAGCGCGCGCACGCGTGTGTGTGTGTGTGTGTGTGTGTGTATGTGTGTGTGTGATGGCTTTAATTAGTTGAAGTGTAAGATTAAAAACTGAGGGAAAAATCAACAGTGGCATCTCCGCAAAAGGTTAATAACCAACCACCTCCTTCTTCACGCCTCTCCTCCCGTTCCTCTCTCTCCTCTCTCATCCTCCCCTCCTTGAGCATTCATAAACGGAGGGAAATAGGAAATGAGAAATGAGGCAGCGAAGACGCACAAGAAAGCTGAGCGACTGGTTTGATTATTAGAGAGTTACTCTAAGTGCCGTCAGCTTTATTAGCTCCACGCACACACACGAACAACACGCTTGTTTCAAAAAGTCATACAAATTGAATTCCGCCCTCCAGAAACGAGGGCTGGTTCAGTCCCAGCCTCTCACTGTAGACCACAGGTAGACGCTCAGAGATCTCTGTGAAACTAAAGCTGAGTGTCTAGTTCCTGATGTCTGGCCCGCGGCTCCATGCGCCACCTCTTCCTACCTCGCTGCCAGGGTTGCTTTGAGATTATTTAGGTGGTGGAGAAGAAAAAAAAGAGATTGATGGGATAGTTATGAGACAGGATGATGTGCGGCAGGTTTTAGTCTGCGGGAGCCGTGGTCCCAGAGAGCTGACGGGAATGCAGAGTGTGTCACGTCTGTGTGGTTCCCGGGGGCCTCAGTCATTACAGTGTTTGTTGCACCGCGCCTCATTAGCTCGGCCGATTGGCGGTCGCGTGCTCCCTTATACATTCAACCATCAGGATGATTTGGTTCTTTGTCCTGTGGGTAAAGAGAAAACCAATCGGGGGCGAGCGTCCAATGATCTTTTTTACACAAAGTCGACTTTAAGCCATTTAAGTTGAGAAGGGAATGGGAAGATTATTATTTTAGACAAAGAAGGATGGCAATCTGTTTGGTTGGGAGTGAAAACTATTGAAAGGGTTGATTTGGTTCTGATATTCATGGTGCCCAGAGGATTACTCCTTTGACTGAGTTCATCCCAAGCGGCCACCTCCAGTGTCATTGGCCACCAGGGGGCGACTCCTCTGGTTGTATAGAAGTCTATGCTTAATGTGTTAAAGCTGCATTCTCTCTCCTGGCCACCAGGGGGTGACTCCTCTGGTTGTATAGAAGTCTATAGAAATGACTCTACTTCTCTCTTGATTTATTCCCTCAGTAAACATTGTAAACATGAGTTTATGTCTCAATCTCTAGTTTCAAGTCTTCTTCAATATAATGTTATAATAATAATAATAATAATAATAATAATAATAATAATAATATAGTTAAAGCATAATGTTCATTTAGTACATTATGGTCATTTAGAGTCAAACAGACCATGCTTGAGGGCGGTCTTCAAAACCAACGTCACGATGGCTACGTCCACTTCTTATATACAACCTGTAGTTCATCCCCCGGTTTTCTACGAGCAGGTCAATTTATTTTTCAAGGAAATATCTCAACACCGACTCGGTGGAGGAGAACAACATTTGGTTCAGACATTCATGGTCCTCAGATGATGTATCCTAATGATGAATACCCAAGATGTTGAACATGGAAGTCATTGCTTGCTCAACATCAGCATGGTAAAATAGTTATTATGCTAACATGCTAAACTATTAATCTACAATCCAGTCTTAGTACGCCTACACTCTTTATCTGGTCACTTCTCCTGTGAGAACATTCTGCTTACGTAAGGGATATCTTCACACTATTTCAAACAATAGTCAGTTGCCCATATTTTTTTCTTTGCTGTAACCTCAGGCGCTTCCTGGACATTAAGAGTTTTTCAGGTAAGTTTAGTGCTTCAGCAGTCGGAGTTAAACAACTCACGGTGTAAACACTGTGAAAGAAATATAAGGAGGGAAGTACGAACAGGAGGAATGATTGCAGAGGATTCAGAAAGTAATCGGACCCTTTGCTATGGCACTTCCCACTTCTCTTGGTTTCTACACCTTGATTAGTTTCCTCTGTGGTAAAGTCCTATGACTGGACCTGTGGTCTATATAATATGACAAGGAACTGCCTGCAGAGACCAGAGTGTGTCGAGGCACAGGAAGGCTACAAAAACAATGAAACTTCTTTTCCATTTCACAAAGGCCTTTATGCCGTGATTCTGAAATGGAAAACAAGTTTGGAACAACCAGGACTCTTGGAGCGAGCCCGTCCAGCCAAACTGAGAAGAGAACTGACCCCAATGGTCGCTCTTGTTGATTCATGTGAGGATATGAAAGAAACGTCCGGAAAGAAAAACCCATCATGCAGCACTCCACCGATCCGGGCTTGAGGACAGAGTGGCCTGATAGAAGCTCCTCCTCATGAAAGGGCACTGGATGCACTGTGGGCATGAGAGTACTGAGAGCAGCTTCTGTGTTGTCATATCTGGTTGACATATAGTTAAGCCCAGCAGGTTTTGTGCTGCTGTTGTGGAAAAAAATTGAAAAGGGAACCAAATTAACTCAGGACACTGACAGCGTGAGATGTGGGGACATTTTGAATAAATGAACAGCATCGTTTTCCCACTGCTCTCTTACTGTAAATGTTCATGGGGCTACTTGTGATGAAACTGATTTATAGCTATGCATTTATGTGAGGATCAGTACAGAGGGTGGAAACACGTTTTCTTGGAAAAAAACAACAAAGAACCGACTGGATTTTGAACACGCTAAAGATAGAAACGTGACCAATTGTCTTCCTTAAACAAATTCCAACTGCAGGAAAACCCAGTTATTTGCTCCAATATCAAGTTTTAAATCCATTTCTTTCATTCAAACCCAAACAAACCACTCTTATTTGTTCAATACCAAGGATCTTGTTGCGGGAATTTCCTTGAAATACTAGGAATGGTTCTGGAATACAGATTTTGCACAAAAACAAATGCAGCTGAAACGCCAGGAAACAGATGTTGGCATTGCACGTTGCTGCAAACCACGAATACAACGGACGTCAGTGTTTTCCATTCGGTCAGTGTAAGTGACAAATACAGGACTTTCACGCAGGAGACCCCTGACCGTGTCTGGTGTGAAAGCAAAGGTAAACGTTTTTTTAACGCTTTCTACTTCAGGTTAGTTAAGTTGTTACATTGTTATTCTGCTGTTATCTCTAACCTCAACCACGTACCTTTGATGCCCAAACCTACTATTGTTTGACCACAAGGTCCAAGAATGATGTGGAAGATGTGGATGAAGCGCATTTCTTGGTGCAGAAACGTCGACGTTCGGCGCGCCCCGTGGTTTGCCGAAAGGTACAACGCAAAACAATTTCGTCTCTGGCAACTGGGCTGATTGAATCCTCACAGCGCACCTCGTGGAAAAGATGTGACGAGAGAAGGAACCACAGGTTAGTGAGGAGGATGGGCTCCTACAGCCTAACCCCCGGGTTGCAGCCTCAAAGACTCTTTTATCAGAGCGGCAGAGCTGTTTGTGTCCGTGTGCGATTGTCGTCCGCATCAATCTACCCCTGTTTGTATTCTGCCATTATGCTTTTCTCCATTATGGTTGTTGACATTTTTCTCGCAGACAGAAAATCCCATTGGAAGCACTTTTAGACACAATGGTACATGACTGGTTCACTCCATTTTATTTATCATTATCGTTTGATCTATGCCAGTCGGAGGAGGTGTGTGGCAGACAGAGACAGTGTGTGTGTGTGTGTGTGTGTGTGTGTGTGTGTGCGTGTGCGTTATGTGGCCTGTGAGGGTATGTGTGTTGATTTTTACTGCTGTTTTATAGTCCATTACAAGCCCATTACTGCAGCCTCATGGCCCTGCTCTCTTCTTTTTATTCTGTTTCTCTTTATGCCGTTAAGTAGCTAAATAATGACGGCAGAAGGGGCATCAGTACGAGAAGGCTGCTGCACACGCAAAGACTCAGGCCAGCAGGTTTTGGCAGGAGAGACGGCGGCCGCCACCACTAGAGCTGCGTTTTCCACCTGACTGCCAATCTGTCCAACCACAAATGTCCGAAATGAAAGGGATTAGTTTCCGCCTCTTTGCTTGATATCAGATAATAAGCTGCCTGAAATACAGTACGCCTGACAATCACTTTCACACCTCTCTTTGGTCTCTTTTTCGAGCAGTCGCTTTGTGGAAAGAAGTTAAATTTTGCATCAGCGGTGCACCCGGCGGGTGCACGAGCAGGAAGGACTCGGTCGCTCTCTCCCTCTCATGCTGCGTTCACACCATGCCGTTCGCCTGAGTTTACTCGCTCGACTTTATGGGGTAAATTTGCGTCATTCGCTTTTTCGCGGCTGAAAGGCGGCGTGGCTTATCTCCGTAAAAACAGTTACCGTTTCCTCCATCCAGCATGGAAATAACCACTAGTTCTGCTTTCTGCTTGTTGTGTAAACTCCACATACGTGGGAACATCAAACTCCATGGTGTCTGGGTTCATAATATTATCCGTAGTTATCCGGCGTTTGCTTTTTTGCGTCATTCGCGCCGCCCGGCGGAAAATTCGCTTTTTCGCAACCATTCGCGTCTGTGCATTGACTTTACATGTAATCTACTCACGCGAATAATTCACAACACTTTTGGAAGATTTTACTTTTAAGATATATTATTTTATATTTTTAATTTGCACTATTGTATGTCTTAGATTCTCATTTTTACTTTTGTGATTTACATTTATTTTTGTATCAGCCTGAGAAAGACTGGTGTGCAAATTAGTGTGCATCTGACAAATGAAGAACTTGAGAGTAACTTAACAGAGTGTTTTATGTTTAATTTGATACCTAACATGTTTTTTGTAGGGGGATTTACACCATGGTTTTTTCTTGATTTGTACCTTTTGAACTGATATAAAAGGGTCCCCTAATTAGGGCTCGACAGGTTTTAAAAGCCCGGCTACCATCCCTCATCACGATGATCCACGCACTGAAGAGCCGCCTCTCCAGTCAGCACCACTGAAGGCACGGGAGAACATCATTACATCCTTTAAACACAATGCACTGCCTCCTCCTGTGCAACCCACAACCTCATGCTTTGTTTTTTGCCTTTTCACTGCGAACAGAAAAACATATATACAGAAATGAAAAACAAACAATAATAACTACGACAAAAAGGGTCTAGTTTCCTCTGTCCTCTCAAAAACAAGTCCTCTTGTTCTCTATTGTTGACGTGTAAACATCGTCCATTTCTCCCACTTGTCACGACATCGCTCCTCTTGAGCTCAACAGTTCCATCTCATATACCGTACTTTTCGGGTTATAAGCCGCTCCTACGGCTGATCAGTGTCCCCGCTGTAGCAAGCTAGTAGCGCTGCAAGCTAGTAGCGCTGCTAGCTAGCGCTGCTAGTAGCGCTGCTAGCTAGCGCTTCTGCTGCTACCGGCCACTGCTGCTGCTACTGCCCGCTGCTGCTGCTACTGCCCGCGTCCCCTCTGCCAAAGTCGGGTGTCGAGCCTGGTCCCGCTACCTTCGGTGGTTTTCAGGGAGCTAGCGGAAGTTAGCGGGGAAGTGACGGAGCGCTAGCAGGTGCCCCAGCTGGCTACAGCGGGGAGCTGTCGGGGACACTGACCGAAGGTAGTAGCGGCTTGTAACCCGAAAAGTACGGTATTTCACTCACAATTTTCAACCATCCATCTTGTGATGGTGGTTCAACCTCATGCTTTTGAATTAAAAGCTCTGCCTCGGGGGCCAATCTGCGGCTTTTTTTTACGACCAATTGTAGTGTTCCCAGCTGATGGGCTGAAGGAGAGCCAGGACACCGCTAATGAGTCCAAGGTCAGAGGGGTCACTCAATTGGTCTGAAGAAAGTCTTTCTGCAATCGTTTAAGGGAACATGCAACAAAGGCTGTTTCCTGTCCATCTTTGAGTGGTTTTGTGTGTGTGTGTGTGTGTGTGTGTGTCATTATGAAGCATCTGTTCAACAAACAAGGAACAAAAAGGGAAGAGCAGCTATAGCTCTGCGTAGCCTGGGTGTAACCCATCAACATCAACACGCATCATGAACCGCGCGCGCGCGCGTGTGTGTGTGTGTGTGTGTCTCAGAAGTGATTAGGGAGTGTTTTCCGCTCTCAGACATTGTCACGAAAGGAGAGAAGTCAAACAACGTTCCTGAACACACACACACTCAGAGCAGCCCAGCACAGTTTGACCCTCGTCTGTTGTCATCAGGATAGCTCGCTAATTAAGAAGAGCTTCTCTAACACACACACACACACACACACACACACACACACACACACACACACACACACACACACACACACACACACACACACACACACACACAGCTTGTCGCTTGTCTCGTGAGGAACCTCTGTATGTCTGTGTGTGTGTGTGTGTGTGTGTGTGTGTGTGTGTCAGAGCGTTGTTGTGTGACAATTTCTGTTCTTCTGTCAAAGAGCTGTCTCCTGCTGTGAAGGACCAGAGAGGTGATTTGTCTCCCTCAACTCCGCTCTGTTTAAGTGTGTGTGTGTGTGCATGTGTGTGTGCGTGTGTGTGTGTGTGTGTGTGTGCGCGTACAGCAAACTCACCGTAATGATTTAAAAACCTTTATTATCAGCATTTCAATACCGTTTCCTTTCTCTGATGGAAAGAAATATGACGGCCACTAATGCTGCTCCATATCTTCTGGATGCGTACACACACACACACACACACACACACGCACGCACGCACACACACGCACACGCACACGCACACACACACACACACACGGCCGCTTGTTGTTGACCAGTTGACACGTGTATGTGTCACAGCAGGAGAAGTGGCAGGGGGTAATCAACAAACTCAACAAACAGCCTGGTAGAAAATAAAACATATGCCAACTGTACGGGGCTTTGGGGTACATTTGTATATAAATCCCCCTTAACTTAAAGTTAGGCATCATGGTGGGCGTGGCTGCTTTGATTGACAGGTGGCGAGCTGCTATTCTCTCTAGATTTGGGCTGTGTCGTAAAGAAGTGGACTTAGTCACCCGTTGGTGTGTGGACGTCTGAAGCCTCGAATTCATTGATTCTGTCGTCGCCATCTTGAATATTACCATATTTGGACTATATATGCAAATCATATATGCGGAAGAGTGAAGTAGAGACGCCGTATACGTCTCTGGTGTCAACCTGTCAATCACCTTGTAGCCCCGCCCTAAAGCGTCCCCTGCTTTATGGTCTGTTTGACTCTAAATGACCATAATTTACTAAATGAACATCATGCTGTATTGAAGAAGACTTGAAACTAGAGATTGAGACATGAACTCATGTTTACAATGTTTACTGAGGGACTACATCAAGAGAGAAGTAGAGTCATTTATATAGACTTCTATACAACCAGAGGAGTCTCCCCCTGGTGGTCAGTAGAGATAATGCAGCTTTAACACATGAAGCATAGACTTCTATACAACCAGAGGAGTCACGCCCTGGTGGTCAGTAAAAAGAAGTATCTTTAATGCATTTATTAGCTACCTTAATCTTTATATTATCATGTTGTTGTTATCAGTAGTCATTCATTTATAGTGGGCCATGGGATGGCTATCTCCATGACAACTGAGCAAGCTCCTGAGGAAGACTGAGCGGAAAATACATTTCTGTAACTACAAAAAAGAAGAAGAAGAAGAAGAAGAAGAAGAAGAAGAAGAAGAGTAACAAAGAGGAGCGCAGGATCTGACTAAAGGGAGGATGGGGTGATGAAGAGATCATCATTTACAAACACTCACTATGTGTCACCCCTCCTCTTCCTCTCCCTCTCTTTGAGTAAATGAACGTCTTCATCGTGGATATAATTAACTGTTGTACAGCTGTTCAGAGGGCCCTCATGGGAAAACACGTGGAGGGGAAGATGGGGGCACTGGACAGACATGAGAGAGCCTGTGTGTGTGTGTGTGTGTGTGTGTGTGTGTGTGTGTGTGTGTGTGTGTGTGTGTGTTTAAGTGTGCAAATGAGACTGAATTAGAACTAAAGAGAGAGAGCGAGCCTCATCCATATTAATAAACTGCAGGTCTCTCGCCCCGTCCCCCGGGACCAATACTTCCCCTCGCTCTAATAGATCACACGCCGTCTTTGATCACAGAGCTGTTTGTTTTCCTAATTAACTCAAATTCAACTCTGTGATATCTCAGCTTTATGACATTTGTTTGGCATTTCAACTTTATTACAGCACCGCCTGTCTCCTCTCGGCCGGTGGACTGTCATGGCGTCCACCAAGAGTTTAATGATGGCTTGATGTATGGATACAGCCCAATGTCACACATCTGCCTCAGGGGACTCTATAGAGTCTGTGAACTGTTACACCATGTACATGGGACATTGGGTTGATACAGTGAGGGAGGGAGGTCTTTTTTGGACTAGACAAGCATTCACAGCTGCAGATGGCATCTTTAAATGGAGTGAGCGTTAGAGTGAGCCTGTCACTTTAAGACAGCGTTGCATTTCGGGCTGCCCTCGAGTAAAATCATCCTCAGTCGACTTACTGTTATACAGTGTTGTCAATTAATCAATTTATTGCTTTAAACAGAGAGTTCCTCCACAAAAGCAACACTTTAAATCTTGAAAATAAGCCAATCAGCATAAACAAAGACGAATCGACTAAAGAGATCTGAGCCAACTACGGGACCAAAATGGCCGATCAGTAGACTAATGGACTCATCAGCATGTGTAACTCACCACAGCTCAGCTGCATCGCTATAAAAGTAGTACGAATGTAGAGCCCCATGTGAAGCACGGTGATAATCCTATTTATATTCTTCTTTTCGGACCAGATGGCGTTCTTCGCTACATTTGTAGAATAATTCACAACAAGCAAGAACAAGTTGCTCCAGAAGAAGAGGGCGACACATTTTCACTCACGCTGTGTGATGTTGAGAAAACACAATGTGCTGGCCAGCCATTATTACTGGCCTGGAACGGACGAATGCATCCACAAATGGGTAAAGTTAAGTTATTAATTATAGCCTGTGTCATAATAGCACATGAAGGCTTGCTTAACAGGAACTGTATGAGTTAACACATGAAGTCAAACTAAACGGACAGATTGGGTGCTAACAATGGATTCCTAAAATAATGCAAAAGGTTCTGGATCTGAAACTGGTTTCCTGAGGGCTCAACCAGCAAAGAAACATGTAAGATTAAGAGAAGCAGCTGCATGATAAAGGTAAGGATCGCATATGGACTTGATCATTTTGGTGCAGAACACCCAGTGCAATGATAAACCGCTAGTCCTGGCTCGGCTGGTGGATGAATGAATAATGACCACGTTCAGGTTCAATAGTGGAGGACAGAAAATGAGTGGAATGTGGATTTTTCCAAATGTAGAAATGCTGTCTCTGTATTGACACTTTTATCCTGGAGGGTTTTATGCTGATAATGGTGCATGCTCAATACTGTATCAAAACATATCTGACATAAGTTTGAAGTTTAGATTGCTCATCGTCCACACTATCACACCAAGAGAAACAATATTAAAGGTGCAACATGTAAGATATGTCCAGAACAAAAATAAAAATCCCAGATCTGAAGAGGTTACAGTGCTACGTTATGTCAAAGACATTTTCAATAGATGGACGGGCCTTCACACTGGCAGTTGGTGATTATCTCACCAAAAAGGCGGAGGCCTCCTCACTAAAGAGCAAAACAGCAGAGGAAGTGACCAGTTGCACTCTTAAATGTATTTTAAAAAACGTGGTGCACCTAAAAGAAGTGACCAAGGAGTACAACATTATTATACATTATGAGCCTCCAATACGTAACTTTCTGTGCTGAGTAATTTCATGTTTGTCCAACTGATGATTTCAGGCCCCCTGTGTGTGAGACTGAGTGTTGAGAGCAGAATAAGCTCTGTGTCATTCACAGAACAATGGCCTTGTGGAGGAATCAAACTGCACAACACAGGCGGTATATTTACTTTTCAATACCTGTTCCCTCCTGCTGATCCTGAAGCAGCTGTCGGACGTCCGGTGTCCTTTCCCCGTTTTCCCGATCAATGTTGAAGCCAAATTAATTAGCATAGCATTACGCAGGGTCGTGCACAGACCGTTTTAGGGAGGGTTGCTCTCACCTGAAAGAGGGGAGCGAAGCGCCAACAAGGTGCAAAGTCACCCTCTCAGGGTGTTCAAGGGCAGGGCACCACAATTTATTTAGCATTCTGGAGATTATTTTCATCTTTGCAAAAGCACCAAGTTATGCATTACACTTTAACATACCATAAAAGTCGGGTTACAAGCTGCTTCTACTTCCGGTGGGTGTCCCCGCTGTAGCAAGCTAGCAGCAGCGCTAGCTAGCGCTGCTGCTGCTGCTACTGCTACTGGCCGCTGCTACTGCTACTGCCCGCTGCTGCTAGCACTGCTGCTGCTGCTACTGCTACTGGCCGCTGCTGCTGCTACTGCCCGCGTCCCCTCTGCCCGCGTCGGGCATCGAGCCGGGGCTGCTCCCGCTACTTTTGGTGGTTGTCAGGGAGCTAGCGGAGCGCTAGCAGGAGCACTAGCTGGCTACAGCGGGGAGCTAACGGGGACACTGACCGAAGGTAGTAGCGGCTTGTAACCCGACTTTTACGGTACACTTTACATTACTGTTATCTGTTTGTCTGACCACTTTATTTTATACTAAATTTGATATCTATTGCACTGTTATTGTTGATTGTCTCGTCTAATGTCTAATGTTATGCACATTGCGCCAAGAAAAAATCCTCGTTTGTGTAAACGTACCTGGCGAATATATGGTCCTGATTCTGATTAAAAGTATGAAATAAAACGTTTTACCTTAAAAAGATTGAAGAGCCAAAATGTCACTCCAGTATATAGACACTTTATTCATCCCCAGGGGGGAATGTTTTAATATTTTAATGTTAATTTAATATTAATTTGTTTAATATTTGTGGCAGCAGCAAGCAAGTTACAGAGTAAACATACAAATATGAAGTATGGAAAATACTCAATATATACACAATACAATAATAAGCAGAGCAGAACATATTACATTTGAAGAAAATTAAATAATTTAGAAAATGCAAATAATATACAGTGTATATAAAGTATATACAGTGAAGTAGAAGTATATACAGTGTCTAACTTATCAGTAAATAAAGTAACAAGACATATCAAATATAATAACAAAGGTTGGGTTGTTCACGACAGCCACTTTGGTTATTCCTGATGCACGAGGCCCTCGGGAGGAGGCCTTCTGGTGAGCTCCCGGTCCCGATGGACTCATGTGGCCCCGTGGCCCCCGTGGTTCATCCTCTTCTGGAGGACTCTGCACAGCCCGGCACCAGCAGCTGCTCCACCGCAGAGCGATGGAGGACCTCTGCCTGTCCTCCACCCACCAAGAGACGCCGCCAGGTGATGGAGAGGAGGCAAGAAAGGAGGAACCATAGTTCTAGACTTCACAAGCAAACACCAGCAGTTGTTTTGATACGTTTGAATAATTAGTAAGAAAAACAACAACAATATATATAGAATATAGAATTTATTTTGTTCTATTATGAAGTTGTGTTTAGCAGTATTTATTTATTTAGTCATATGTCTGAGAGTTGTGGAATCTCTTATTTTACAAAGTCCACCCTTTAAAAAAACTTAAGTGTGAAATTGTGGAAAACAATTTGGATCAGCGTTAAAATCCTGGGTCTATCAATGATTTAAATTACATCATTAAAACAAAAAAAGGTTTATTCACAAATCATTTTTCTGGAATAATGTTCCAAGGACAGGAATGTAAAAACAAAACAAAAAAACTATAAATAAATAATTATATTCATACATCCGAGACCTCTTGCAAAATAAAATAAAAACAGTATGACTAGAAAGCAACAGGGAAGGAGATGTTGGGAACAAACAGGAACTGGAAGATGTTTCTGGAACAAAAAACACGCTCATTGATTACCTTCAGAACATAATTGCACAACACAACTCACGGCTTTTCATTAAAGTGTGGCGACGTCCCAGGCCTTCATGTTCCAGAGGTCGACACATGATAATGTTCTTGCAAATCCACAGAGGAGCTCATGGAGCAGAAAAGCAGCCCTGCAGGTCGGTCTGCCTCTTACCCCGAACCAGACGAGGAACACAATGTCCCGGAGTCTATGGGCTCCAGGATGTGCTCCGAGGTCCTCTGTACTCTGTACTCCAACGGGCCACAGCCTGACACTGGTTGATGGCGGCAATCAATGGAACAACACACACACACACACACACACACACACACACACACACACACACACACACACACACACACACACACACACACACACACACACACACACACACACAGACAGACAGACAGACAGACAGACAAGAGCACTCGCCCACAGAGGCAGCTGGACTTGTCATGCTGATGTTTCTCTGCTGAGCGTAACAGCCGAAGCTGAGAGAAGCAGGTCACGACGCACATGCGTGTGCACAGAGAGAGTGGAGGAATGCTCTTCCAGTACATATACATCTGTGTTCTGGATATATGTCTCACGATCGCTCCACACTGGCTCATTAAATACAAAAAGTGTCCATATTTGGAATGCGGAGGGTACGGCGTCATACACTCTAAAAAAAAAAAAGTTGAGTCAACTTAAAAAAGTGAGGCAACCAGCTGCAAAGCCTTTTTGAGTTCACTCAACTAAGGGCTAATGTGTTGTGTCAACTTATGATAAGAAGTTCACTCAAAGTGATATCTTAAGTTTGTCAAACGTAACATTACTATTCAGACCTACTTATGTATTTAAGTTAACACTACTTAAAATATTGCATTTGATAGTTACATCTACTCATGTACTTAAGTTCAGAACACTTAAAATATTAAATTGGAGAAACTTGAAATTGTGTGTTCTTGTAGATTGAAAACATACATCAACAGCACTTAACATTTTTTGTTGAGAGAACTTACTTTTAACTTAAAATGTGTTGTTACTAAATTTCACTGCCCATTAGTTGAGTACACTCAAAATTCTTTGCAACGTTGCCTTCATTTAAATTAATTAAAATTGTACACCGTTTTCTTTGGAAAAGTCAACAGTTAAAGAAAACAAACTTCTTCAAACACAAAATGTTTATTAACAATAAGTAAACATTTGTTTGCATAACTATATGAATTCCAGGTGTCAACACTTGAACATAGACAGCAGAGGGTCAACATCCTTAAAAATCCAAATGGCTGCATAAAGAAAAGAAAAAAAACTTCAGTTTTGTGAATCCAAAAATCAAGGCCTTGAAACAAGCTTTGGAACATGGTATATGATGGAACATATATATACAACACAGAAGGACAATGGCATTCCCTTGAAACTGGGCTGCTTGAGGATGGTTTTGGTGCAGGTTGCAGTTTTAGTCAGGAACAATTTTTTTATTTTGTTGTAACACTAGACTGTCTAGTCAGGCCGGCTTGACCCCACCGTAAAGATTGGTGGGAGGTATAAAATGGCTTAAAAACCTCTCTTATCCATGCATTTATCCATCCATCTACTGTTTAAAACTGCAATATCTTAACAAGAACTGTTAAGATGCAAAAAACTACAATTTAGGACAAGTTATACTTTCTTGAGCATACACAGTAACAATGCTGATTCCAATATCAGTTTATCGTTATGGGCACTGTACACTATCAACAGTGGGACAATTTGTCATATATTGCTTTTACAATGAATGGACATCATCAAAAACGTATTGTCTGTAACAAGACAACTGCAACCTGTACATTGGCCTTCAGAAACTTTTTGGAACTCTTACCCCCCCCCCTCAAAATCCAGCCAAGACCAGAGGCGGGGTTTAAATATGGCAGGCTACTTGAGCAAACTGTTTTTAAGGCCTGAACCCGGGCAGAGCACTGGGTACCAAGGTTCATGAACAACTTTTGAGTTACTTCGAAAGTGTACCTCAAGTCCTTCGGATACTCCAGGTTGAGAGCCTAGATGAGTCCAAACAAAAGGGCAAATGCAGTTGGGATGTCGCATATATCATCCAGGACAATCCGTTCCTCAATAATCAGGGCGATGCTTAGTGTTGTTGGACTTGAGCGGACCGTCCCAACGTCATCTTCAACAACTGTGAGTATTCCCAGTTCAACTCCTTTCACATAAGATTCCTCCGGGTCTGTATTCTACACAAAAACAAGCATACAGAGACTATAATAAATATTCACCGCCTCTTTTAAGTTTTCATTTTTTAATACAATTTAAAAGTCAAAATACATTTTTATGCAGATTTTAAAAACTAAAATATACCACTTTCATACAAGAGTCACCTCCTACACATTAGTATTGTAGTATTTAAATCTTCATAGTCTGTTAAATTAAATTAATTAATTGAGCAAAATACAGGGAAACATTTGCCTTCACGGTACAGGCTCCCTTTAATTCAATAAGTGACAAAAACCTGAACTGGAGCAAATCTGCCATTAAACAATGGACAATATCATTCCAAATCTGCCAGATTCTCACCCTAAAGACTGGCAAAGGGTGCTAATGGTGTGTAGGTTTTTTTGTTTGTTTTATTTTCTCAAAAAGATTAGCTCAACAAAAATGTATTTTGACTTTGAAAATGTACTGACAGAGAATAACTTTATAATTAAAATACTGACAAAATGTGTATATGCATCAGTCTCAAAACCCATGACCAATTTGGGCTTGGAATTATAAATGTTACCAGTAAATTTGAAGGAGAAATGCTGTTACAAAATGCATGTGATGCAGGCATTACACTCACTTGTAACCTTGATGCTACAGTAATATTGCCAGTATTGGCGATATCACATAAAATTAAAAACTATAAAGTTACACTTATTAAAATATTTAGATGGATTAACAAAGTAACAGTGAAGTAGAAATGAGGGTTTGATGAAAGTTTGCATTAGTGTGTTCTTGCTGAATGTGCAACCTTAATGACAAATTAGTCTTACCAGACATGTCTTCAGCAAGCCGTCCGTCCGGCTTCTCCTTCACAACGAAAGGTAGACCTCGCAGAGCTGTACACTTTCTGTGGGCAAGGACATCAGTCGTCTGAAAAATACAAATTGAAGATTAAAAATTTGACATAATAAAAAAATAATAAATGGTCTCACTTTCAAAAAATGCAATGCAAACTATTAAAGACAAAGGCATTATTCAAATAAATTTGGCAAAATACTTCCAGCATGGTAGCATGCATTTCAGGTCGGCTGTAATCACTAACTAAATGAACCCATATGTTCCTACTGTACATATGGGCACCATGTTTTTGGACATAGCTTAAGTGTGAAAACAATAACGCTCTCTTGCTTTTCATCTCTGAAATCCCCAATTTGAAATGTCAGTTAAGCCTAACAATACAATACACCTGTTTACATTAACGTGTATTTATATATATTGTAAGACAAACTCTGAAATATTAAAAAGGGTCATCTGATGGTAAATGCTCTGCTCCAATGTTATGGTTTGCATAGTTGAGACAAAAGCCATTCAGAGTGCAAAAATATAATTGATTTTAAGATATTTCCCAGCTCCAAAAGCATAGTGTAGAACAGGGATCGTGAAACATTAGCACAACAACTGGGACTGATGTTTTCTTGCCCCAATACAATGTGATAAAACACCATATAGGCCTTTAATATTTAGTTACACGGTACAACTCTGAAATGTCAATGGCCTTACTACTATTTAATTAAACCTTCTTAAAAAGCATTACACACTATAGTTTGTCATGTTTTTCAAATTAAAAAGTAAAAATCTCACAAGTGCTCCTAAGCAGATATGCATCTATAGATAGCCCATGGCAAGAGAAAAATTAAAAAAACAGTTTGCAGTGATTCTACAGCAAAAGAAATAGGGTTTCGGACAGAAAACTTGTTTCTATGGTGCGTCTGCTGGCTTCATAAGCTGGTTGGAAATGTACTTTTCTAGTCAATTGTTAAGTAATCCGAATAATCGAAGCGCTGAGGGCTGAATGCATATCCGACAAGACTGAGACCACTGAGCATTGTCTGAGACTGTAAATCTGTGCCTCCTGCTCCTAGGTTGGCGTAAACATGGACCTGTTTACTCAAGTGCCAAACTGACTCCAGCATTTGTCCTGACCGCAGTAGAAAAGGGGTAGAACACCACATGGGTGACAGACACATTTCATGTATTTTGGTAGTTCTTAAAAAAAAGTGGAAAGTAGCAACCCACATCATATTTGTCAGCAAATATCCAAACCTACACATAATACTACGCTAATATTAGTGTCACCATAACAGTACAAGATGCCTCCATTCATTCAGTCCATTTTATAATTGATGTATTGTGTCAGACTACATAGTTGTGAAAATGCCCCTCGTCTGTCCCCCAGTTTTTGGTCCCAGTTCAAATCTAATTGAGAACCCCTGTTATTCCACATTCACTTCCTACTTATTGATTACCTGTTCATCAAAGTTGTCTAGAAGGATCCTCATGTCCTTTCCAAGCGATGTGCTGCGTGATCTGTACAGCTTCATAAATTGCGATGCGTGTGCATCCAATGATGACAGGAAGGTCTTCTTCAGGTCCACTCGTGTAAGTCTGAAGAATTCTGCACAGATCTAAGAAAGGTGACAGTTTTCATGTACATGTTATGTACAATTGATTCAAACCTTTGTTGTTGGTGCTTTCAAAAGAAGGGAGAACATTTGGCAAAATATGTTGTTAACACTAAAACCTGTTCTTGCAAAAACAACCCAGGCCACCTCTCCATGACCAACCACAAAGTGTGCAGGCTTTGTCACTGCAGTGTCTCAAGAGAGAAAACGTCCATTTATGGAGCTCCAGGCTGCAGCCTGTTGCAATACATTAACTGCTTTAAAAGTGATAGCTGATAGCTTAAATAGTGATGGCTTAAAGCAGCAAATCCCATTGTGAAAAGCATGCAACATATTTTTCGCCACTCTCTCTCTCTCTCTCTCTGTCTCTCACTGTGTGTTCACCTGTGTGTGCGCCCGTGTCTGTGTGCATCGCATCGGGGCGGCAATCCGCCGTGCGCGATACAGAGAAGAGTTGTAACGCGACCATGTGGAGAGGCCGGTTGATAAAAACAAAAATATTTTTGACGAAGCTCAAAATGTGTTCTATTTTTAGAACATGCCTCGCGGGCGACTCACGTGGTCCCTGCGGGCGACCAGGTGCCCGCGGCCTAGATACCGTCCAGGTCCTGGACGGTATCTAGTGCACCTGAATGCTACGCGCGGGTAACTTATGAGTGAACTAGAGGCAGTTTCGACGGCACCAACGCTAAAGAACAGAGCAGCACTGCAGCAACATGTTAGCTAACCTAGCTAACACGAGCGGGTCGTTATCGTGAAATTACACATGACGTTATGAACACGTGAAAAGTAGGCTGGGGTTTGTCACGTTGTAAACTTCTTAATGTTAACTTTGCATTAAAAAAACAACAGGTTATCTGACTAGCCAGTTAGCTAACGCACTGAACATACACAGTCTTACCTGGTTAAGTTGTGCTGGACGTAGACGGCATTCTGCAGAAACACTTAAGCTGGCGTGGACCGGCGCGAAATTGCTATCTCATGCAGAAGTGCACATGCGCAGTGGTAGACGGAGATTTTTCTCTCTTCTTCTTCTTCTTCTTCTTCTTCTGCTTCTGCTTTTACGGCGGTTGGCGTTTTTTTTTTTCTCTCTCACTCTTTATTGAACATTTATTGTGAACAGACAGACATTCAGCAGGTTAAGATTAAGATGAAGATTTAGGTATAAAAAGTAGATGTCAATCAAATGAAATCTGAAGAACTAAGGTATCTAAACATAATAAACAGACAATGGTATCAAAAATCTATGTATCTTAAACAGGGGCTAAAGAAAATATTTTTATATAAATTTTATTATTTAAAATATAAGATTAAAGTAGTATATATATGTGTGTGTGTGTGTGTGTGTGTGTGTGTGTGTGTGTGTGTGTGTGTGTGTGTGTGTGTGTGTGTGTGTTTACTGACATACATGCGCAGTGGCCTTAGTTACCTCAGCAGATGCCCAAACCACTATACTAAGTTTTCTCAACTTAACATTTTCAGTGGATTCCACTCCTTATTAATAAAATTGACATTTTGAGTTAGTTCAACTTTTTTCAAAGGTATTTGTTGACTCAACTTAAAAAAATGTGTTAGGACAACAAATTTGAAGTTGGGCTTTTTAGAGTGTAGACACGCCGTGCATGGCATATAGCAACCATCAAACCGAGGCCAGGCCCATGATGTTCTGACTTTATGTATCTTTTTTTTTATGCTCCTAGATGGAGTCTTATTTTTAGGTAACATCCCATTTCTCCTGGATAACACTGGGCTGGTGGCCAGCCGGGCAAATGTTTGGCCGACTTCGCCCAGTGACGACCTCCTGGTCAAAGGGCTGCAGCTTTCTCCACTCCGGTGGGCACCAGTTGTGTGCCGACCGGTAGACGGCGATTCATAAATGCACCTTGTGTGACCGAGCCTTGTGTGTTCCTTGATGGCAGGATCCTCAAAAAGGAGCCCCCATGGGTCCGTCACCATGAGGTTCGTCTGACCATCACAGGGCACAAGCTGTGCACTGAACCAGTACATGCACACGCACTGGTTCAGTGTCACGCTCCATCGACAACATAAAGTCAACGCTTTCCTATCTTTGGTTAAATCTGATAAGAATTGATCCGACATTAAATGAATCTTATTGGTGAAAGCCGTCATGCAGCATTAGACTTGAGTGAGGCTTAACTCCTGTAAACACTGATATACACACAGCATCCGCACAAAGCCCTGAGTTTAGAGACCTCTTGTCCTCTATCTGACGCTCCATACGGCCGGTTGCCTTCTTCTTTAATTACCTTCAAGAGTTACAGCTGCTAGTTTGACAACAACACATAATTATTCTAGATTCAGCTGCAGAGTTGATAAACATTCAAAACTGGTTCATTTGCAAAAACACAGTCTTTGTGTGCATCCCAGGGAATATTAATATAATCATTTTATTTGTGTTACCCATTTATGGGAATATTAATTAATCTGCTGTTGATTTATTTATTTTAGGAATGGCTATTATCCGTTACTGCAAATTCGTTCTTTATTTAGAGACTTTATTTGGGTCAGCTATAAGTGATAGAAATGTAATTACAAGTAAATGTGTGTGAATATCAGGGTGGGCTTTCTCCTTTGGTTAAATGGACTCTACATGTCATTCATACACTGATGCCAGGGGCTACATGCAAGGACGACCCGCTCTTCCACCGAGCCACAGTGTGTAACCCTTCAGACTCTGAGGTCATTTTCTCGATTTTACACAATTTCTTAAATTCACCTTTTAAGGCACTTCCATATGTGATACATACCCATGTGTTACATCTAAAATTGCAGAACAATCTCAGCTCTCTATATAATGAGGCACTTTTGTCATAAGGCATAAGTGTAAAGAGAAAATATGACTAAAGCTGAAAAATGGAATCTATTTTTTGGAAATTCTTCATATCTCTTGTGAAAACATAACTTTACTCATGTGGTAGAACGGTTTTGGTGATGGAAAGTGGTTTACCAAAGGTCTTAGGTTCACAAAAGCAGTGAAATATATGAATAAAATGGTAGAAACATGTAAAAAAAAAATTCTAAAACCAAATCTTTTATTATGTTTTTTTTTGTAGAAATGAGGTCTGTCACATCTTTCACCAAAATGATAGAGATGGGACTGAGAAATGAAATCATACTGCAGATAAAGCTTCATGGGGTGTGTGCACATGAAAAATGACCATTACAACTGTTAAACAGAGCTTGACTGCCAGATATACCGACTCAACACATGTAAACCTGGGAGAACAAACAACCTGCAGCGACTGGATCAAGTTCTGAGAAAACACCAACTTTATTCTGTGCAGGTGCATCAGCTTAAATAGACACATGACACACTCACACCTGAAATGCATCGGCAATAATTGGGAGCACAATCAGTTGCTTCAATTAACACCCCCACTTGATCACACATTATTGACAACCATAAATCATACAAAGAAAAACAAACAAACATGGAAACCAACTGCACTTAACTGCACTTAACTGGCTATGCCCCAAACAAGAACATGGAAAAAGTAAGTAGCTTTGCTTTAGTAGCTGGTTTTGTCATCAGCTCAGCTACCATCTGGTCTGTTGGGCAATACTCCAAACATACTTTACAGTCATTAACAGTTGATCTCACAAAATGGTATTTTATATCAATGTGCTTACATCGCTGTCTGCTGACTGGATTCTTGGCTAATGCAATTGTACCTTGGTTATCTTCAAAAATCTTAGGTACATCATACAGACAGTCATCAAGATGTTCAAGCAGTTGAGATAAGTAAAGACACTCTTGTGTGGTGGCGGCCAACGCCATATACTCTGCCTCACAAGTTGACAGTGCTACAGTTGGCTGCTTCTTGGTCTTCCAGGAAATCAGAGGACCAGTCTCACTCAGACTAACACAATAACCAGTTGTACTGCGTCTGTCAGTTGCATCACCTGCCCAGTCTGCATCACTGTAAGCAAACAACCTCAGCTCATCACATTTTCTGTAACACAACATTTTGTCATTTGTGCCCTTCAAATATTTCAGTACATGCTTAACAGTTGTCCACTGCTCTTCTGTCGGCTCACTGAAATGCTGTGACAGTTTGCTTACAACAAAGCTCTGATCAGGTCTGGTGCATGAGGTTAGGTAGATTAGGCTACCCACTGCCTCTCTGTATTTTCTGGGGTCACCTAGCTTCTCATCAGTGTAATGCAGCTTTGGTTCACAAGGTGTTGACCTGGGTTTACAATCCTGCATATCAAACCTGTCAAGCAGCTTGTCAACATAGCTCTGCTGTGACATGGTCACACATCCATTACACTGGTCAAGAGTGATACCAAGAAAATTCTTCAGTCTGCCCAAATCTTTCATCTGGAACTTCACAGCAAGCATCTCTTTTACTGCTTTTAAAGCACTCTCATCACTGGCTGCAATAACCAGGTCATCAACCCAAATCAGTATGATCACCTTGTCATGTTCCGTTTCTCTCTCATAAACAGTGATCGGCTGGATTCTGTACAAACATGTTTTCACATAGATAGTCATGCAACATTATGTTCCAGTTTCGACCTGATTGTTTAAGCCCATATAGTGACTTCTCTAGTCTACACACCATCTTCTCATTTGTCTGAGATTTTACATCATAACCCTCTGGCTGTTCCATGTAAATCTCACAATCAATTGGTGCATGTAAGTAGGCGGTTTTAACATCCATCTGATGTAGGATCAGATCCTCCTGGGCAGCTTTCTGCATCAACACTCTCACACTAGTCACGTCGGCAGTAGGAGAAAACGTTTCTCCATAATCTACACCCATTTGTTGACTGTATCCCTTGGCTACATAGCGGGCCTTGTACTTGTCAGATCCATCAACATTGGTTTTGAGAGTATACACCCATCTACCCCCCACTGCTTTCTTGCCCTCAGGTAAGGTGGTCAGAGTAAATGTGTTGTTATCCCTCAGTGCCTTCATCTCCTCATCCATTGCATCTACCCACTCTCTTGAGTTGGATGAAGTCACAGCATCTCTGAACGTCTGAGGTACATTACAAACCATCCTGTAGCAATAATCAATGTTGATCTGTGCATGATCACTCTCTATCCCATAGAAGTCTGGCCTCCTCCTCTCTCTAGCAGGGTATCTCCGTGGAGACTGGGATTCGGGCTTGACTTCACCTGTCTGTAGGCCTATCTGGCTTGGACCTGGCCTAGCTTCTGGGATGTCGTTCTGCTCGGGTTTGTCAGGGTCAGGTCTGGTTGTGTTAGACTGCACACCACTGTCATCGTCGGACATGTCATCAGTCTGCTGTCCCTCAACACAGGACATGAACCTCACCAGTCTGTGCTTCATCACCTTCCTGCTGTCAGGGTAGTAGACCATATAGGCTGGACTGTTCTTGTCATAATGTCATTCTGTGCGCATACCTTCAGTGCTCTCATAACTGCGCAACTTAGTCTTGAACTCCGCAAAAGAGAGAGTCTCATAACTTTGAGTGACAAAAATGGAAAAAGGCTTAAATGAGTCTGGCAGCCCCTTCAAAATCATTGCAACCGATAGTCCATCGCTTAAAACCTCTCCAGCATTACGCAGCGCTGTGATCGAAGTCTCGGCATGTATGACATAGTCAGTCACACTCTCACTACTCATCTTTTGCAAAGAAGTCAGTTCTGTATACAGGCATACAATGCGGGGTTTACCCTTGCCTGCATAATAGTCGCGCAAAATCCTGAGCGCTCCACGCCCGTCATCCGCTGCCTCTCGCATGACCAGAGACAAACTCTTGTCATCAAGGAATTGGATCAGTTCCGCGTACGCTTCCGCGTTCTTCACCGCATCCTCAGCCAGTGCGTTTTCTTCTGCGCCATCGGCGGGCTGATTCAAAATGGTGTCATAGTTCTTTTCGTCCCCATTAAAAACAAGACGAGACCAACGTGAACTCGTATGTTCGCTCATGGTGCTGGCACTCCAATCCGTGAGATACGCACACAAGCAAATGTCTCTCGGTGGCTACTCACGCCGGATATCTCTTCGCACAAACGTCTAACGCATCTGGGCCCATAACCTGTTAAACAGAGCTTGACTGCCAGATATACCGACTCAACACATGTAAACCTGGGAGAACAAACAACCTGCAGCGACTGGATCAAGTTCTGAGAAAACACCAACTTTATTCTGCGCAGGTGCATCAGCTTAAATAGACAGTCACATGACACACTCACACCTGAAATGCATCGGCAATAATTGGGAGCACAATCAGTTGCTTCAATTAACAACAACATTTTTTGTTTTCAAATAAAATATGTATTCTAAATTTAACTTAGTTAGGTTTTAGAGAATATTAGGATTTGGTTTAAGATAAACTCTTTCTGGCAGAAATCCCCAAAGGCTAACTTGTCAACATATTTACTTGTTTCCTCCCTCTTCTCATGGTTTCCTGGGAAAAGAAGCCAGTCAGGGCAACGTGGATGCATCTTGAGAGACTTGGGATGCACCTGTTGTTTACTGCATAACGAGTCCTCTGGACTTGTCAAACACAGTGTAACCTGTGACATTCACCATGTCTGAATCCCAATGTGAACAGAGCCATCGATACAGTTCTCAACTACACCTGTGATTTTGCTGCAGGACTTCATTTCGGTGTCTGAAAGGGTTTTTTTCAAACCAAAAGGAGCCTCATCATGAGGTTCTGTCTGTCCTGATTGCCGATTGCCCTGCAGCGCCACTGATTGTTGATTGGTCTTCACTTGGAGCCGAGGAGAGGTACTGAGGACGGATGGTCTCATGCTTGTATGGTTTGAGAAAGGCCAGTGACCAAAATCATCAGACTAGTAAACTGAGTTTAAATGAGAACTCTGTGGACAATTAATTCTGTACCCAACATTGTTTCCCCCAGCAAACATAAACTAAAGCTCAGAAGTCCAACCACGGCAGGGATTGTTTATTGAAAATGCCTTATGTCAATACAATGAGCCCATTGGGATCTGTTGGGTAGTTCTCATTGTCTTCTCCTACTTTCATATCAATATGATTGATATATAATGTTGGTGAAATTCCCAAAGGAACTTTGAGTTTTTCACCGAGATCCTTTTGAAATGTGTAACACCTTGAGCAAACTTGTTTCTTCACATCCCTCCCTAAATATTAACACTTTATTTGCGCTGCAACCAGCCTTCTTTCCGTCAGTCAAAGTGAAAGCGTCGCCTCGTTTCTCAGTCTCGCTCCGCTGTAGGAAACCCTGATCGCTCTGTGATAGACAACAGCTGGCCGTGGCCTGATTGCTGCTTCTCAAACGCACTTTAAAGCTTTTAAACACAAGACTTCTGTCTGTATTTAAAAATATAGCTCATAATGTATTTTAACATGCCGTTTACAGTTAAAATCTGTGGTTTAGCCATGTATTGTTGATTGAACTGTATATTTAAAGATGAAGTGCACTGTGATGCTCAGTTTAATTGACGTTTTTTGCATTCATGCATGTGTTAAGATGGATTTAAGCCGCTGCATCCCTTCAGTTGCCACACCAGTCTTTTTACTCGGGGCCGGGCACATTTTCAAACTACGGCGGAGGAGTTTGAGAAGATAGAGAACTTCAAGGGGCTTTGAGAATGTCGGTTTATATTGTAAAAATAACTTCTGTTTGCCAGCAAACTCAAAGTGCCCCATGCTTCTCCATGAAGCTGGATGCTTTTGTCTATGATGTGGTCATTTCACTCTAACTTAAAATAGCTCCAGAGGGCTCAAAGACTTGCAAAAAACATCAATTAAACTGAGCATCACAGTGCACTTCATCTTTACATATACAGTTCAATCAACAATACATGGCTAAACCACAGATTTTAACTGTAAACGGCATGTTAAAATACATTATGAGCTATATTTTTAAATACAGACAGAAGTCTTGTGTTTAAAAGCTTTAAAGTGCGTTTGAGAAGCAGCAATCAGGCCACGGCCAGCTGTTGTCTATCACAGAGCGATCAGGGTTTCCTACAGCGGAGTGTAAGCGTGTGTCAATTATTGGATGCCTGGAAGAACTCAGTTCGACAACTTCTCTCGTTCTCTATATTTATTTACTAAATGATCACAAGCAAAGTAGCAAGCGCTGCAATTGCAAAAGCAGTGAGTGGTACAGCCAACACGCAGGTTGGTCAAAGAACAACTGCCCCACAACGGAAGTGGGGCCTTTCATACACAGTTTATCGTCACAGGTCCGTCTCGCCTCGTCCTAACATCTGATTCGCTCTGTCCTGTCAAGAGGAGGAGAATCCCGTGTTCTCATCTTTTCTCACAAGACTGGAACGTGCAACGACCAGTCTGCTTCCAGAATGTCAATATACTGATAAACAGTTGTGGTGTTGAAGTGAGCAGGCGTGTGACTAACTTCCCTTGAGAACTGGACATTTCATAGACACAACAGCTGCATAGCTGTGTTATACTGACCTCGCTAGCCTGAACTTTAATAGACATGAAGAGTAATACAATGAAGAATATCTACAGAATATAAGGATTTATATTATCAGGAGCGAGACTGAGAAACGAGGCGACGCTTTCACTTTGACTGACGGAAAGAAGGCTGGTTGCAGCGCAAATAAAGTGTTAATATTTAGGGAGGGATGTGAAGAAACAAGTTTGAGGAGCATAAAAAGAGGAGCAAGAGGAGCATAAAAAGAGGAAAAATGGCACCAAGTTCCCCGAATGATGGCTCCACAAGCTGGACTTACCAGCGATGGGTGAACTTTAACCGCCTCACCTCTACGCCACAGTAATGACACCTCTAGTTTAATGGGATAATTTTGTCGTTTCTTTTTACAATCAACACTTGAAATGATGAAGACACTTGCAAATGACCAGGTAGGACAACATCTAAACCACTTTGGTGTTTAATTTGCACCTCTTTACTTCAGATGATACAGACAGACAGGTCAAATGTCAAAGATGGAGTTGTTGCCATTTGGAGCCACCAAAGCCTAAACAATCTCACATTTCAACCTGTTTTTCTTCCGGTGAAGACATACATCAGCATTTGTTCAAAATAGATTTACTTCTTATCATTAATCATTGCATTAAGAGCATCTCCTGGAGTGATTTTAAATACTGAACTACAGTGTGTTCCCTGCTGTTATAATGACCCAGCCTCCCCATAGGAATAATTTGTCTTATCTTAATCACTACCACTTTAAGACTCTTTTCTCTCTCACCTCTGCATCCCTGTGTCTTCCTTTGGGTAGGGAAGGATGGGAGAGACACTTGTTGCCATGGTGATGTCTTATCATGACCTTTTATGTAATGACATCACACCAGGGAATCCTCTTCTCTTTGGATGACATACATTTACAGCCTTTCTTGCTTGAGTCTTTTATTTTATCGCTTGTTTAAATAGAATGGACACACTCATTTATGGAGGACCGTAAATGACTTAATTATAAATAAATAAATGCAGGAATAAATACAGGAATAAATAAATAAATGCTTAAATAAATGTATAAATAAATAAATAAATACAGGAATAAATAAATAAATGCTTAAATAAATGTATAAATAAATAAATAAATACAGGAATAAATAAATAAATGCTTAAATAAATGTATAAATAAATAAATAAATACAGGAATATATAAATATAAGTTATACCTAAACAGGACATCATTAAATAAATCTATTTCTACATTTCTGTATTTCTTCATTTATTTATGCCTGTATTTATGTGTCCACACGTATTTCTTCATTTATTTATTTCTGTATTTCTGTGTCCTTGTATGCAAATGAGCTGGGGCGGTCCGAACCTCATTGTTAAACAGGATTGGTCAAGTAGGAGAGCAAGACAGAAGCAACCGATCCCTTCACATGGCCCCTGTAGATGAAGTCAAAAAGCTGTCTAGGCCAGGGTGATCATATCCATAACACCAAAAAGGAGGACACTATGCAGTATTTTGTGAGGCTGTGAATAATTGCACAGGAGGGGTGCAGTTTGATTTTATTAAGTGTGAAGAGAGATGTGAGCCCTTTTTACTGTAATTGATCTCCTTGGAGCAGGCCTGGCCAACCCGCGGCTCCCGAGCCGCATGCGGCTCTTTGCCTGGTTTCATGCGGCTCTTACGTTCATATCCAAGTTTGTGTTTGTGTTATTTATTTTTCTTTTAAAATCTTTTTATTGATTTTGCAAAAAATACGTCGACCCATTTAATGCGGAGACGGACTGTTTGAAAGCCCCGCTAGTCTCAGCTTCTCTGATGCACCTTGAAATATTTCGGCAAACTTCTCCTCAGACCTCAATGCTTGTATTGTGTGAATTACACCATCAGTAGCTTGTAGGCTGTGGAGCGGTCCAGGCTTTCTTCTTGCAGAGCGTTTGATGAAACTCTCTCCCTCTCCCTCCCTCTCCCTCTCTCTCTCTCTCTCTCTCCCCCTCTCCCCCTCTCTCTCCCCCTCTCCATCAAACGTCAGTAAACAGCTGGACAAGGCTTTGAAATCACGGATTTCGTGAGTTTTTAGTTTGTTTATTTTTTAGGAAACGTCGGACCAGTTGCGACGTAATGTTTTCAGCGGCGCTAATGTTGTGGTTCATTTATCAACAAACAACGCCGGGGGATTGCACAAACACGTCATCACCTGTTTGTCTGATGCTGCGGGTCAGAGCAGAAGTAGCTGCACCAGTTTAGCGCTCAGCTGCATGAGCACTACGTGGAGGAGGAGGAGGAGGAGGGGGGGGAGGAGGGGCTGTCGGGCGAAATTCTCACAATAACTCAAGTAAATGCCCCGTCAGATATCAAACACATTTGGGGGGAATTGATGACAGAGAGAGTCATTTTTATTCTTAAATACTGATGAATGAAGAAAAACATTGGGCTCCAGCAGAAGGGGCACTTTTCTCATCCAGGGCAAAAGGGCAGGTTGAGCACCACTAGGGATCAGCGGATCATTTCTAAAAGTCCTGCCGGGATCAGGCTGCTCTCGGCGGGCAGCACAGCGCTGACGGCCCGGTGATGCGGGACTCACGGTCCCGCGAGCAGAAACTCAACTCGTCGGCGTATCTTTTTAAGTCAGCTGATTCTTGAATAACCGATCACAGATTTGATGCTTAAACAACTAACTTCTCGCCTGAAAACATCCTAAAAGTACATGTTGTGACTCAACAACAGTAGTATTCAGAGAACATCAACGTTCAGTTGTGTGTTTCCTCATCAAGTACAGAGAAGAACGCGTATTGAGAAACGGCCGCTGGAGACATCTTAACGCTGATTGGCCAAGACTCATCAAAGATCTTCTATTATGAAGATCACGACCACTCCAATCTCAGAAACGCTGGCTGGCCAGTTCACATATTTTGATTTCAAAACGGCGAATTTCGCCGTAAGGTGACAAGTTTGCAGGTCTGCAAAAAGGAGGACAAACACGCGTCCGGCTTGATGCTGCGCCGGACGCCGGACAGGGCATTGAAAATCAGGACTTCTGCTAACGGTTAGCTGAGCTTACCAACTTCAACAACATGTGAAGGCAGAAGTAGTAGAGCACAACATACCAGGAGCATCACACTCCTGTGACCAATCATGCTTTAGACAGAGGTTCGGACCGCCCCAGCTCATTTGCATACAAGGACACAGAAATACAGAAATAAATAAATGAATAAATACGTGTGGACACATAAATACAGGCATAAATAAATGAATAAATACAGAAATGTAGAAATAGATTTATTTAATGATGTCCTGTTTAGGTATAACTTATATTTATATATTCCTGTATTTATTTATTTATTTATACATTTATTTAAGCATTTATTTATTTATTCCTGTATTTATTTATTTATTTATACATTTATTTAAGCATTTATTTATTTATTACTGCATTTATTTATTTATTTATACATTTATTTAAGCATTTATTTATTTATTCCTGTATTTATTCCTGCATTTATTTATTTATACTTAAGTCATTTTCAGTCCTCCATACTCATTATCTTCATTGTTTCAAACAAGAAAAAAAACATGCAACACAAAAGTCCTGAAATGGTCATTGGGACAATGGTGTTCTTATTGACCTTTTCTGTCTAATATTGGTGATCCTTGTCGCAGTCAGCGCAAGTACCTCGTTAGCATTTGTAAGCCAATTAAGTATTGTATCATATTTCTAGTGTGTTCAAAGTAACAGCTTTGTCCTGATATCCAGTAATATATCTTGTGGGTTCCTACAGACTGCAGAAGAGTCATGTGGGGGAAAGAATATTCGGACGGACCTTGATTTCAGCAGATTTCCGCCTGGGGAAATATATGTTTGAGTGACAATGGATTTGCAAACGTCACAAATTATTCATGAATTTTCAAACACATTTGTTTTCATTAATAAAATACCAATTTGTCAGCAATTGAGACACATTTCTCTCCATTAAAAAAACATTCAGGGAACAGAATTCATAATTGCTGAGAAAATCAGATGTGGGTAGTAATTGAACGTCTGAAACGAGGAAAAGGACATCAGAAATTAGACTAATGGATATGTTAAAATAAACCATTAGTCTGTGAGTACACACGGTTTGCTTGGTTAGATCGACTTCTAAAATGAAAACATAAGAACATCTGGTTAAATAAATCTAAATATTTTCATTAAATTTTTGGCTTGTACACATTTTAAAGTGAACAATCGTTGGTATTTGGAAATGTTTAGCCAACCTCTGAACCACTGACACACTGATACTGATGGACACAAAATATCCTCTACACACACACACACACACACACACACACACACACACACACACACACACACACACACACACACACACACACACACACACACACACACACACAGCTTGGTTTGTTGAAGCTAAAAACAAAGATATTATTCAAAATTCGGTCCAAATGTTTCCTGTTGCTTCTCGTATGTGTGTAGAACAACACACAAAAGACAAATAAGCAGGCCAACAAATTGCTTTCCAGGTCTAAAAACACACTGCTTTGCTTGTGTAAAAAACAAAAAAAACTTGCACACACACTACACTGGAATTTAACCAAGTGTGGACAAACGCACACATCACACACCCACACAGACCAACAACACAGAGACAAAGCTGTTCTTCTTTGCTTTCAAACTGACATCAACCTGAATAATCGCCGCTCCGGGTGCTTATGCTAGCAATCATCCCGATTAATAGAACAGTGGATTATCAAAGTGCTGGACACCTACAGCGCGACATGAGGAGCAGGGAGGAAGACGTGGGGATCCCTCTGACGCAACAGGCTTTAAGATATTCTCAGTCAGGCGTGAAAGCAGGAAATAGATGAGTTGTGCGTGTGCGGGGTGAGGAGGTGAGGAGGGGCGATGCCATGATGTTTGACCACCTGTGTGGGGAGAGAGGAAGACGAGAGGGGAATGGGATGAAGAAGTAATTGGAGAGGCAGAAAAGGGGAGGATGGAGAAAAAAATATCTATCTCCACACCTCTCCACAACACACACACGCACGCACACACACACACCCGCACACGCCCACGCACACGCACACACACACACACACACACACACGTACACACACACACACACACACACACACACACACACACACACACACACACACACACACACACACACACACACACACACACACACACACACGTGTACACACACAGATCTGTAGCTGAAGTTGTCATATCCTGCTGGTCATCACATACCTAATTCAGAGGAACAAAACAGGCCAGGACACACAGACATGAGCACACACACACACACACACACACACACACACACACACACACACACACACACACACACACACACACACACACAGACAAGAGCACTCGCCCACAGAGGCAGCTGGACTTGTCATGCTGATGTTTCTCTGCTGAGCGTAACAGCCGAAGCTGAGAGAAGCAGGTCACGACGCACATGCGTGTGCACAGAGAGAGTGGAGGAATGCTCTTCCAGTACATATACATCTGTGTTCTGGATATATGTCTCACGATCGCTCCACACCGGCTCATTAAATACAAAAAGTGTCCATATTTGGAATGCGGAGGGTACGGCGTCATAGACACGCCGTGCATGGCATATAGCAACCATCAAACCGAGGCCAGGCCCATGATGTTCTGACTTTATGGATCTTTTTTTTTATGCTCCTAGATGGAGTCTTATTTTTAGGTAACATCCCATTTCTCCCCTTGTTTGGCATTCTACACTATTATGTTTCCATCATGTGTTTGGATCATTGCCAGCTCCCTCCTTCATGGCACCGGTCCAATTCACAGCTCTTCTAATTATAAAGGTGTCCTTTTTCTAGTAGAATTCTCAAGAAAAGAGATATAGCATGCACAGGTCACTTCTGGGGACTGGACAAACATAACATGACCACAATATTTGAAGCTTCGGCCACACAATTAGACAGAAATTGTCAAGAAAAGCTGCAAATTAGACTAAGAAGATGTTTTAAGATTGATTAAGATACGATTTTAAGAGTTATAGGAACTATAGTGTGTGTATACGTGGCACATCTGACAAGTTTCTCCTGGGCATTTCTCAAGAAAACACATAAATGATAAGAAGGCCTCCTCCTCTTTTCAGGTGACATCTTGGCTGTGTGGTCTGAGCCGATGTTGGTGGACTTGGCCGGTGAGGCTGGTTCACCCGAGCCCCCAAGGAAGAGCGCCAGGCTGGAAGTGTGGGGAGTGTCTGCATTGGCTACAGCCTGAACTGGAGGTCATGTGACGCTTCTGGCAGCTCCTAACACCGTATCCAATTGTCTTAATCCATTCATGGGTTGGCTATCATTTCCAGGGCGGTCAGCCCTGATCCTGCTGCTTGCTCCAGCCACAACAAGACCGTTTCATTTAAATGTTTTACCGAGGGAAGTTATTTACTTTTCTGTCATGCTAAACTCACCTCGCTGGAGAGGCTGATTTATTTCTCTGACCTGCCCTCTTCTCCGTAGCCAGGTAGTGCCTTCAAAACTGTATTATTTCTAGGAGGGCTTTACAATCTGTACACATAACATCCTGTCCCGGGACCTCACATCGGATCAGGAAAAACTCCCCAAATAAAGATAGTAAAAACCCTTTCACAGGAAAAACAGAAGAAGCCTTCAGGAGAGCAACAGAGGAGGATCCCTCTCCCCGGATGGACAGAAGCAATAGATGTCATGTGACCAGAATGAATAACGTAACAGAGTTACAGGACATTACATGAATATGACAGAAATGATTCATATAATGAGTAGTAGGCATGGTCCATGATCCAGATAACCACGATCCATGAAGCAGGAGGAGGGAGGAGACAGGAGATAGGAGGTAGGAGACAGGAGACAGGAGACAGGAGGTAGGAGACAGGAGGTAGGAGGTAAAGAGGAGGGGCATCAGCAGGGCCATGGCAGGAGGTAGGAGACAGGAGGTAGGAGACAGGAGGCAGGAGACAAGAGGTAGGAGACAGGAGACAGGCGACAGGAGACAGGAGACAGGAGACAGGAAGTAGGAGGCAGGAGACAGGAGGTAGGAGACAGGAGGTAGGAGCAGGAGGTAGGAGACAGGAGACACGAGGTAGGAGGCAGGAGACAGGAGACAGGAGACAGGAGACAGGAGGTAGGAGCAGGAGGCAGGAGATAGGAGGTAGGAGACAGGAGGCAGGAGACAGGAGGTAGGATACAGGAGGTAGGAGACAAGAGACAGGAGACAGGAGGCAGGAGACAGGAGACACGAGACACAAGGTAGGAGGCAGGAGACAGGAGACAGGAGGTAGGAGCAGGAGGCAGGAGATAGG
This sequence comes from Myoxocephalus aenaeus, assembly GCA_038501785.1. Classification (NCBI taxonomy): domain Eukaryota; kingdom Metazoa; phylum Chordata; class Actinopteri; order Perciformes; family Cottidae; genus Myoxocephalus; species Myoxocephalus aenaeus. Next base: position 2,697,398 of record JBAMJR010000025.1, read on the forward strand.
AGGTAGGAGACAGGAGGCAGGAGACAGGAGGTAGGATACAGGAGGTAGGATACAGGAGGTAGGAGACAGGAGACAGGAGGCAGGAGACAGGAGACAGGAGACAGGAGGTAGGAGACAGGAGGTAGGAGACAGGAGGCAGGAGGCAGGAGATAGGAGGTAGGATACAGGAGGTAGGAGACAGGAGACAGGAGGCAGGAGACAGGAGACAGGAGGCAGGAGACAGGAGACAGGAGACAGGAGGTAGGAGACAGGAGGCAGGAGACAGGAGACAGGAGGCAGGAGACAGGAGGTAGGAGGCAGGAGACAGGAGGCAGGAGGCAGGAGACAGGAGGTAGGAGGCAGGAGACAGGAGGTAGGAGGCAGGAGACAGGAGGCAGGAGACAGGAGGCAGGAGACAGGAGGTAGGAGACAGGAGACAGGAGGCAGGAGGCAGGAGACAGGAGACAGGAGACAGGAGGTAGGAGACAGGAGGTAGGAGGCAGGAGACAGGAGGCAGGAGACAGGAGATAGGAGGTAGGAGGCAGGAGACAGGAGGCAGGAGGCAGGAGACAGGAGGTAGGAGGCAGGAGACAGGAGGTAGGAGGCAGGAGACAGGAGGCAGGAGACAGGAGGCAGGAGACAGGAGGTAGGAGGTAGGAGACAGGAGGCAGGAGGCAGGAGACAGGAGGCAGGAGGCAGGAGACAGGAGGTAGGAGGCAGGAGACAGGAGGTAGGAGGCAGGAGACAGGAGGCAGGAGACAGGAGGTAGGAGACAGGAGGTAGGAGACAGGAGGTAGGAGGCAGGAGACAGGAGACAGGAGACAGGAGGTAGGAGCAGGAGGCAGGATATAGGAGGTAGGAGACAGGAGGCAGGAGACAGGAGGCAGGAGACAGGAGACACGAGACAAGAGACAGGAGACAGGAGGCAGGAGACAGGAGACACGAGACACAAGGTAGGAGGCAGGAGACAGGAGACAGGAGACAGGAGGTAGGAACAGGAGGCAGGAGATAGGAGGTAGGAGACAGGAGGCAGGAGACAGGAGGTAGGATACAGGAGGTAGGAGACAGGAGACAGGAGGCAGGAGACAGGAGACAGGAGACAGGAGGTAGGAGACAGGAGGTAGGAGGCAGGAGACAGGAGGCAGGAGACAGGAGATAGGAGGTAGGAGGCAGGAGACAGGAGGCAGGAGGCAGGAGACAGGAGGTAGGAGGCAGGAGACAGGAGGTAGGAGGCAGGAGACAGGAGGCAGGAGACAGGAGGCAGGAGACAGGAGGTAGGAGGCAGGAGACAGGAGGCAGGAGGCAGGAGACAGGAGGTAGGAGGCAGGAGACAGGAGGTAGGAGACAGGAGGCAGGAGGCAGGAGACAGGAGGTAGGAGGCAGGAGACAGGAGGTAGGAGGCAGGAGACAGGAGGCAGGAGACAGGAGGTAGGAGACAGGAGGTAGGAGACAGGAGGTAGGAGGCAGGAGACAGGAGGCAGGAGACAGGAGATAGGAGGTAGGAGGCAGGAGACAGGAGGCAGGAGGCAGGAGACAGGAGGTAGGAGGCAGGAGACAGGAGGTAGGAGGCAGGAGACAGGAGGCAGGAGACAGGAGGTAGGAGGTAGGAGACAGGAGGCAGGAGACAGGAGGCAGGAGGCAGGAGGCAGGAGACAGGAGGTAGGAGGCAGGAGACAGGAGGCAGGAGACAGGAGGCAGGAGACAGGAGGTAGGAGGCAGGAGGTAGGAGGCAGGAGACAGGAGGCAGGAGACAGGAGGTAGGAGACAGGAGGTAGGAGACAGGAGGTAGGAGGCAGGAGGTAGGAGGCAGGAGACAGGAGATAGGAGACAGGAGATAGGAGGTAGGAGGCAGGAGACAGGAGGCAGGAGGCAGGAGACAGGAGGTAGGAGGCAGGAGACAGGAGGTAGGAGGCAGGAGACAGGAGGCAGGAGACAGGAGGTAGGAGGTAGGAGACAGGAGGCAGGAGACAGGAGGCAGGAGGCAGGAGACAGGAGGTAGGAGGCAGGAGACAGGAGGTAGGAGGCAGGAGACAGGAGGCAGGAGACAGGAGGTAGGAGACAGGAGGTAGGAGACAGGAGGTAGGAGGCAGGAGACAGGAGATAGGAGACAGGACCGGCTCCAGACATAGCAATGGAAATGGAAGAAGTAAATGTGGGGAAAGCTTCTGCATGAAGTTCAGAGAGCATTGGTGCTGTTGATCCAAAGTAAATGGTGAACACATGAATGAGTATAAACCCTACTTTGTATAAATGCTCCATAAAACAGGCAAGCAGACAGTTATGAGACTCGAGTTAATGGTAGCGTCTCCTGGATAAGTTGTGTGAACTTGTGTTATGGTGCGAAGGACTTCAGGATCATTTATTGTCATAATGCAACACAAACACAGGGATGCACAACATAATTGATCTGTAACCCGTTAGTAACAGAACACGTGACAAACAAAACGAAAACCGTAGTTCATTCCTTTGTGCTTTTTTTATATTTGCATCATACGGAATGTAAACAGCAGCAACACAATAACACATCTTCACATAAAACATTCAACATGAATGAAAAACATTGTCCATTAACTTTGACTGTGTTTGAGCACCAAGCATCACAGAGCCCGCCTCCTTGTAGTAGTAACGGAGCTAGCTTGTAGCCAGCTAGCGCTAGAGCGCTATCGTGACTGACTAGAGCTGTTATGCGTCACCGTTGGCGGTTAGCTCAGCAGCTACAGGAGTTTGCCAACCAGCCTGGAAGCTCTTCTATCACATATATTATTTTTGAGGACTAGACAAGTGATTACAGCCGCTCGGCGGGCTCAGAGTCCTGCAAAGTCCTGCAAAGTCCATGGGTTCACGGGAAGTTTCTCACAGCAGCAAGCAGCCGTGGCTTTGGAGTCGGCAAAACTCCAACTTCATCAGAAAAGCTAATAAAAGAGACAACACACCACTGGCCAATGCTGTTTGATTGATGAGGACACAGCTCAGAAAACACCGCAGCAATGGAGGCTCGAGACCAAAAATGAAGACAAAAAGAATAGGAATGGAAAGACTTGCGTCTTCCTTTTTGTAGTAAGATAGTCTGTCAAAAGTGTTGCTTGTCCCACTTCCAACACAACCTTTAGTCAGAGTGAGGATTTCCCCTCCAATTAAAGTATGTGATAAATGTGATATCCAATGCTTTCCTTTTATTTCCTCGCCTCACTCTTTTTTTTTGTTCCTCTCATTTCCCCCTCCAACTTATTTTTCTCCTCCATCCCTCCCTCCTCTTCTTTCTCTACTCTTTGTCTTCTCCAAACTAATGATCTCGAGCTATCAGACACTCACAGATCGTTGCCCACCAGCTTGAGAAAAAAGAGGGTAAAAAAGGAGAATATGGAATAAACAACAAGAAGGCTTTAAAAGAGGAGAGAGGGGGGGAAACAATAGAGATAAGAGGAAAAGTCAGAAAAGTAAATTGTCTCCAATGTGATTATTACGTCTGTCTGTGTACAGCATCACTTAACCTGTCTTTCATGTTTTGTCCGTTAGTTTTCTCTCTTTTATTTTCTCCACCCCTTCTTCACCAGCCTCTATCTCTCCACCATGTGACAGTCCTCCTCTGCGTCTGGGTTCCTACTTTCGCCAGAGGGAACGAGACGCTCTGCACTCTTTGTCCTGCCCTGAAAGCCCTCATGAAACTTTAACCGGCTGTGTTTGCTTAAGCGCAGCTTCAGGTGTAAGAAGAACGTCTTCAAAATGTATTCTTCGCTAACCAGGGCTGGGTCTCAAGTGGAGCACAAAAGCTGGGATGTAGCTATCCCACGCAGGTTGGAGAGATCGGAGCAACATCCTCGTGTTGGACTGAACAGAACAATAATGTACAGAACAATAAATTGGATGGTTGAGACCCGAGAAATCCAATTTCTTTCAAAGCGTGTTTGATGAGTTTTGTAGTGCGAGGAGATTGAGCAAAAGGTCTGAGAGCTGTGATGTGCTGTACTGGAGCCAATGACAGCCTGTAGAGACACCCGGCAGGAGGAGCGGGAACTGTTTTTAGACATTGCAGGTTTGGTTATTTATATAGCACTCGAAGTAGAGTATACAAAAAACAGACGAGCGATGCCCAGACTCTCTGGAACACACAATCCATAATGCTTGTGTTTCTGCAGCAACGCTTCCCTCCAAGTTCAGCGTTTCCTCGTACGGCGGTTCCTTTGATATCTGATGAGAGTTTCACTTTGTTCCTTCTCCTATGAATGTCCAGTATCCAGCGCAGAACTAAAGTGCTGTAGGGTTTAGGAAAAGGATCGTGGTTTAGGTTTTAATACGTATGTTTGTAACGTAAGTATGTGTATGCGTTAGTTAAGTAAAGTTACCTCACAAAATTAAAAAGTAAAATACGTCAACATTGACTTTTGGACACAAACAGCGGTCTCCTGAGTGAAAGTCCTATAATTGTTTAACCCGACCTCCCTCTTTAATGCTGCGCCACCTGAGTCACGTGGCGGCAGGCCTCGCACATCCTGCCGGGTTATGTACAAATTACCATGACTACTTTCTGTAGGTGTAAGTACGAACAGTTATATGGGAACAACCTGCAAAGTTTGTCTTCTTCGCTCAAATATGAGCATGTGCAAGAAATATAACAAGCTGTTGCTCTTGAAAAAATGATGCTCCCTTCTGCTGCGTTTAACCCAAATAAAAGCCTCACTGCTCCATAAATACCCCCGCCGTTTTAGATTCCTATGATAACTATGTTTTTTTATTTGTTTTACTAGATATTGGCTCTGTGGCACTCTGAGTTTCTTTTGAAAGAAAAGTGCATTTAAAAATGAAATGTATTATTATTATTACTATTATTATTATTCCTTCTCAGTTTTGATTCCCTCCAAGGCGACTGTTCAACAAAAGTATTCATCTTCAAATTGCTCATATTGACCCCATGGTAAGCTTTGTACCATAATATACTGTAGATGGTATAGGAATGCCCAAAAGTGAAACTCCATCTCTGTCTTCCACCTGCTGCACATCTATTCCCCTTTTTGTTTGTAATACATGAGAATCAGAATCAGTTTATGGCCAAATATGTTTACACACACAGTGGATTTGGCTTGGTAAAGTAACCCAGGAGGAGTATTGTACTATTCCATTTTTTTAAACTTAGATAAAAATAAATAATTTATGATGGAAAAAAAGAAAAACATCCACATTGCCTGACACATAAAACAAAGAAGCCTGTGATGTTTACAGTTCGGTGTGCTCTGGGCTTACAGTTTACTCAACTACCGCAACATTCTCCCTGTCCACAACTTGCAATTAAAGGACAGGTTATTTTTTCCTTTATATCATCCTGTAGCTTCCCAGTGTTGCGCCTTATCTATTGGAATCAGAACATAGTACATACAGTATGTACGATTTAGGCAGACCAGCAACTAGTTTTCGTTTTCTACGAGGTGAAATTGCTGTCTGGTGCTCTGAAGACTCTGAAGAGATATACTGTAGCAGCTTCACTTCCCCGCCTGATGGCAAAGGTAAAGCTGTGGAAATATTCTTACTATATCGTAAACTGTTATTGATTTTCTTTTAAGTGGCTAAAATATGTTTTTCTGCTTCTCCAGTACACAGCTGCTTCAGCTCTTTGTAACTTCATAGATCAAGGGAATAATACACACCTAAAATCCAAGCCAACCCTTTCATTTATTTCCAGATTTCACAGGTTCAACAGTTGCTCTGAAGAGCTGTGATGACTTCATGTCACCTCTCCTCTCGCGTCGTCTCTGAGCCGCACTGCGACGAATCGACTCAGCTCCTTGGCCATTAGCAGGACTGGCAGCTCAAAGTGTCCTCTCTACGTTTGAGTTGTGCACCAAGGATTTGGATTGTGTGCGAAAAGGATTAGGATTACTTTTGTGTTTCTCATTTTTTCCCTGCTAACAAACCGAGGTAAAGCTCGAAAGTTTCCAACGATTTACGGTGAAAAGAGTTAAACTCTTCAATGAAGCTAAACAGAAAATTGTCAGAAAACAGTCCCACACATCGGCCCGCATCACGAGCACATCTGAAGCTGAACGCTGTGGTTACCTGGGAGTAAGAGCCCAGAACAAGGTGTTCATTATTGAGCTTAAAGGAATAATTCACACACATAATGAAAATGTGTTTAATCAATTACTCTCCTTGTGTTTCTTTAAATTCTTCAAATTCTTGAAGAACACTTTGTCTTTTCTTGCATGCCTCCACGAACGAGGAATACTAAAACGGAGAAAAGCAAAAATATATCAAAACACCCGCTTGCAAAATCTCACACAACTCCAAAAACCTTACTATTTGAACAAAAACGTTGGACTCACAGCGACCACTATGTGAGTACTGCAAGCATGAGAGTTTATAAAGTAAATATGTACATGTTTATGTTTATTTACACTTCACATATTACATACATAACTTGCATTTTTGCACTCTCCTATTGTCTGTTGTTTGTGTTTGTTGTTATTGTTTTACACCTCACACACTTACTTAATATACACATACATACTTGCACTTTTGCACTTCTACTGTTTAAGTTTAATTTAATTCCTAAATTAATACTCTGTTCTCTTTTCTTTCATCCCAGTTATTTGTATTTAATTTAATTTAATTTAATTTTGTATTAGTATTATTATTGTCTATATCTTTAATCCCTGCTGTTTTTATATCTTATTTTCTGTCTGTAAATTGCTGCTACGCGACACCAAATTTCCCCTTGGGGATTAATAAAGTATATATTCATTCATTCAAATAGAAAGGTAAAAACCTAGCATGTAGCGTGTAGCGCTACTCACGCGACATGCTACTGAATGCATTCGTTTGGGAAGCAGCGACCATACGACTGAATAAATTAGATTTGCACAAGTTGAGAGAGAGAGAGTTTGCAAGCAGATGTTTTTATACAGTTTTTCAGTTGTTAAACGTTGCCCACATTGACTTCAATACATCAAGACTTTTATCAGTTTTTTGGATTATCTGTTGAACGCAAAAAAAACGTATCTTCAAGAATTCAAGGAAACACAAGACGAGTAATTTAAATACTAATAGTCATTTTGAGGGCGTTGTCTTCCACTTCTTCAGCTCTAAGAAGTGTTACGTGTGTTTGTTACGTGTGTTCTTTTCCCTTTGCTTCGTCTTCATGCTAAGCTAAGCGACTCCCAAGAAAGCAAATAAGTACATTTCCCAAAAAAACAAACTATTACTTTTAAAAACATTTTTGAAACTTAAAACCAATACAGCTCGATAAATCACAATACAACAAAGCATTGGCATGTCAGGAAGGAGTTTCAGTAAAAAAACTGCGTCGTTCGGTTAAAAAATTGAAAAAATACTTAATTTATGGCAAAACATTGGCCGATTTGGGCATGCTGGGTACCGGAATGTTCATCCGCTTCCACATGTCCTGTATGACGTGGTTTTAGAAACGTGGACAGACCAAGGAGGACTCAGGACTCAGAAACGTGTGCCGGAAAAAGAAAGAAAAAGACTCAGTTTTATGACTTTACAGGTACTAATAGGGGGTTTAGAGGATTATATATTATTATTGCGTTAGACTCCCACAAGCCCATAGGGCTACGGGGATGTGTCTTTTATTAAAATCCGACTTTGTAAGGGGTACTTATCAACGTTTTAGTGAAACGTTACGATCACCGCGGCAAGTTACAGCGTTTACGTAATTAGTTAAACTTAACGGTTACTTTTAAAATTCGCTTCTCACAAGGGTTAGGGTATTGCAGCAATTTAAATGAAGTTAAACAACCATGTGGTTGCGGAGATAATTAAGGAAACGTTTAAAAAAACTGTTGTCCGAGAATAGGCGCGGGTGCTTATGAGGTTAAAAGCTACATCCCATTATTTCCGTCATTTGAGACCTAATCTATAGACCTAACATGGTGACTTTTAGCTGCAGCATGTCTTTCCTCAGTCCATATCTGCTGCGTGCCGTATGGCTCATCGATGCTTAGCCGGCCTTTTATGGAACCTGATGAGCACATTAACGTCTGCAAGTGTCCGAGAAAAGAGTATTTTTTTTAAAACGGCGGGTGCTCCTTTTGTAAACTGCACTGCTCCACTGATGCTAATGGGATCGTCATGCCGCTTAAGGCCGGCAGCAGCAGACTGATTCCAGCAGGCGGCTGTGGCTGTGTAATCATGTGAGTGCAGAGCGACTCTGGTGAAGAAGAGCTGTGTGCGCAGGAAGCTTCTCTGGAGGAGCGAAGCTCTGTGCGTCGAACTCTCCTGTTCTGTTGGAAGTCTTCACCCGCAGGCTGGCAGATGTGGGAATGATACCATGACCTCCCGTCTTTTCCCTTTTACATTTAATCTCCTCTCTCCACTTGTTGCATTTCTTACTTGTGGAGATTGCATTTATAAGCTATTATTTCATGTGTGCATAATAATACGAGAGGGATAGTTGCTATGGCAGCAGTGATGAAAAAGCAATGTTTTGTACTGTTCGTTTCAAATGATTTTACAAGTCAGGATGTTATTCTAGACGTCGTGGTGCATTTTATTATGAAATTTTGATTGATTCGCTTTGGACGCTTATGTCCGCAGCTTTGGAAGATAGCTATGAAGCTAATTAATAAAAACAGCTGTTTAGAGCTGAATAACAGGTCAATGATGTGGTATTCCTCTATGACACTGCTCTGTTATTTATTGTAGTTTTAGAGAACACGTTCTTTAAAGTTACTTTGAGGAACTTTTAACTGGTTATTACACACTCAATGTAATACGGATGCCTCTATATGGCTTACATAACGTCACCTTCCTAAAATAATGGCCCAAGTCATTTTTTCTGGTTTTTCAGAAAACACAAAAAACTTGACCAAATGTAATATAGTGCACAAGCTGGCTCTAGAGACACTGACAACAGGCATACTGTAATACCGGTCACATTATGTTATGATTACTAATATTATGTTCCAGTGAGATTTTCATTGACAAAAATGCTAACTAAATTGCTAGCTTAAATGCTAGCTTCAAACTGCCATCTTGAAAAGTTTGTAAAATGTCCTAAGTCACACTCTTGACATGTTATACTACAGGGGTAGAATCACATGATCTGTTCAACTGAGGATGGAGGAGATGTTACCAGAGGAGGCCAGTATCATGAGATGATTTAGGCAAGAAAATCATTTTTGTCAAAAAATGACGTCGGCCATTATTTTAGGAAGGTGACGTTAAGTAAACGAGTCCATCAGCCAGAAGGTACCAGCTCTCCAGGAGCAACAAGCCCGCCGAGGACAGACCGGCTTCGCTGCCGCCCGGTACCTGCAGGCGGAGCTCCGGCACGAGGCGGAGAGCTCAGCGCCCGGAAACAGTGTCTCCTCCTCCGGTCACGACCGGAGCTCGGCTTGGCTGATCCGCCGGACCCCGGTCTGGGAGCCAAAACCGACACCACGCAAACACAAAATTGGCATTGCAATTTCATGGTGAACCGATGAGCAAACAGTTTCCTCGCGTGTCTGTCCACCTGGCCAACGTTAACTCTCCTTCCAGCTGTTTCCGTGTCCACAGATTCATCACTAAAAGCAAACCTGTTTCGATTCACATAAATATATTTATAATAATATGAAATTCCACTCCTCTTTATTGGAATACCTATGTATCTTGTTACTTTTGTATTGGAGCAGTATTTCATGTTGAACTGCATCACTGACAGTAAAAGGGACACTTATTTGTTGCATGCAAAACAAGCTTTATTCATGGTGCTTCTAAAGACTGTCTACATCTAATCTGCTCACATCCCCGGAACACTGGGAACTGACACAGCGTCTGTAAATCCGTCCTCTTCAATATTAATGAGCCAGCTCCGTGAATTCTCTCTCCTAAAACCAGCTGAGAGTTTTGTCTGTCGAGTGTCTAGCTTTGGAAAAAAAGGGAACAAACTAGAGGACTTAGAACATTCTGCCCAACAGGCTCTCCGTCATGCATTAACAACAGACTCTAGTGGAACAGAGGAGTCTCGGGTCAGTCCGACTCGGTGCTGCTGTGGCAAAGACAACCGGATAGCTCTCCGTTGTCCTCAAGGCCTCGTAGCAACGACCAGCAGCACAGGACACAGCGCACGTTGTTTTCCACGGTTACTTCGGCTGTTTCACGAACTTCCATTGAAAGTCTTTGGGGATGCCAACCGATGGAAACCGGGGAAAACCGAAGCGCCGTCCTCTTCCTGTTGTGGTTGAAGCGCTTCCTCTGTGCCGTAAATCAAGCCTTCATTTTCATGGAGATCCTACCCAATGGCAGACAGACATGCACAGTGAAAGCAGGGCTTAAAGGGACCCAATCTAACACAATCTTCCACACTAAAACAACAGCACAAATCTTTTAAAAATCTTTTGCAACCAGAGGTGACACAAGAGGGTGGAGCTAAGTACAACATACAAAATGTTAGTTAACTTCATGAGACTTCATGGTCATGAGATAATGCAGCTTTAACACATGAAGCATATACTTCTATACAACCAGAGGAGTCACCCCCTGGTGGTCAGGAGAGAGAATGCAGCTTTAACACATGAAGCATATACTTCTATACAACCAGAGGAGTCACCCCCTGGTGGTCAGGAGAGAGAATGCAGCTTTAACACATGAAGCATATACTTCTATACAACCAGAGGAGTCACCCCCTGGTGGTCAGGAGAGAGAATGCAGCTTTAACACATGAAGCATAGACTTCTATACAACCAGAGGAGTCACCCCCTGGTGGTCAGGAGAGAGAATGCAGCTTTAACACATGAAGCATATACTTCTATACAACCAGAGGAGTCGCCCCCTGGTGGTCAGGAGAGAGAATGCAGCTTTAAAGCACTGACGCATTGTGTTCCCAGGTTGCTGCATGAATACAAAACTATGGTTAATCTTGGATTGAGGCACAACTCAAGTTGTTTAACTGGAGAAATTGGATGTATCTGTATAACGTGTGCAACATTTGGGTTGCACACTCACTTTTTAATTATCCATAACTGTCTACGGACCTTAGATCAAGCACGTTAACCGCAAACGTTTTATCAAATGCAGAGTCCTTTTTCTGTGAGGAGATAAAAAGATGCTCTCCAGGAAATATGACAATATATGATTAATGCTTTAGGTATCCGTCAGTCTGTGTTTGGCCTCCAGGGTTTACCCACAGCCACAGCATTTGAAACAGTGTTTGAGAGGAAAAGTGCTTAATCGTGCTGTAATGATACACGGCGCTGTGTTTCACAATGTTTGTTTGTGTATTTTCATGTGTGGAGACATATGGTGCTCAAAACCGTTAACCATCATTACCTTTTCTGTCTTGCACGTCTGCTCGTACGTACAGGTGTCAACTTGTGTACCAGTGTGTGTGTCTGTGTGTGTGTGCACGGTTTCTGCCTGTGGTTTTGTGTGCAGGCGAGGTGATGGAAGAGAGAGAGGACAGGCAACGGTGTGAATAAGCCCTCTGTGTCACTTCAACTAAACAATCAAAAAACTCTGCGCAGACTAACAAAGTTAACTTGGACAGGAGAGGAGACGAGGGGACATGGGGGGGTGAGGAGGACACAAGTGCAGAGGAGAGACGTCAGGAGAGGATGAGAAGTACAATGGGGATGGGTTGAGGAGACTATTGGGGCGGAAGGGGGTTCACCAGGGAGGAGGAGCGAGGATGAAGAGGATGAAGAAGAGGACAAGAGTGACGAGCAGAGACGAGGAGGAAAGGTGAGTGGAGGAGACAACATAAAAAAGGACAAGGCAGGAAGTGTCACATGCAGCGTTTTGCTTGTGTCAGGCCGAGTGTAAGCCCTGTGTGTGTGTGTGTGTGTGTGTGTGTGTGTGTGTGTGTGTGTGTGTGTGTGTGTGTGTGTGAGGAGGGGAAAGGTTGACAGGCTTATGATGTCATCAAGTGACATTTAGTTGACAGGGGCCACGCAACAGATGGGGCTGGGAGTTGAGATTGAAGGTGCGTGTTTGTGTGTCTGCGTCGCTGCGTGTGTGTGTGTGTGTGTGTGTGTGTGTGTGTGTGTGTGTGTGTGTGTGTGTGTGTGTGTGTGCGTGTGTGTGTCGAGCGCGGGGACACCTTTGGTTTCAGAAGTGATGCCACGTTAATTGTTCCAAAAGGTCACGGGTTCAACGTTCAGCGTTCGTCATGTGGGCGGCGTCACGTCTGCTCCTGATCACGGTCAAAAATTCCCCTGGCCTTTCAAAACGAGTGGGCTCTTCTTCTTCTTCTTCTTCTTCTTCTTCTTCTTCTTCTTCTTCTTCTTCTTCTTCTTCTTCTTCTTCTTCTTCTTCTTCTGGGAGTCAACCCTTTTGGAGTTTCTTCTTCTTACATGAATTAAGGGTTTAACCAGTACTACCCTAGGGTCCCCTACTTACAGCTCTATGACCACGATATGAACACCAGACCCTATTGTCCTTGATCTCTAACGAATCCGCAACTCCTTGCCTTTAAAAGAAATATATATATATATATATTTGTTTAAACTTATTTTCAGCATAAATATGATCAAAAGTCAAGAGTCTGAGCAAGATTCCCCAAAATTGGCTCCTTGATTGCTCCCCGAGTTTTTTTAATTGTATTGTTCGGTCCCTTCCCATCATCCCACAGAGTAATACTGCACATCTTTAGAAAGAGTACGACCTAAAGCATCTAACTATGCAATAATAATCATTGACATATTAGGAAGCATATTGAGTAAAAAAAACGTGTTTTTCGGTTCAGAAATTGAAAAATGACCTACTTTGCAATTTTGAGACACTTATATCAACGGGGATATTATGAATGTTTTAGTGAAATGTTATAATCGCTTCATTATAAGCAGTTTACGGAATTACTAAATCTTAAATGATCTTTTTTTTTATGTAAACACGTCTCTTCTCACAAGGGTTACGGTACTTTAGCAATTTAAATGAATTAAATCGGAACTGTGGATGAGGAGAAAGCACAGTTTTAGTTTTGAAAAAAACTAGGGCTGGGCACGTTAACATGTTAAAAACGCGTTAATGCAGCAAACTATTAATGGCGTTAATTATTTGATCATGCGTTAACTCGTTTTTGTTTTTTTTCACATTGGGAGGGGCTTATCACTGCCGCACACAGGTGCTGCACTTTAAATCTCTCCCAGACGAGTGGCTTGTCCCTCACAGGGACCCTTACTACTGAACAGACTGTTTATGTTGTTCCCTGATAAAAGACAAATGTTTCTTCTTCAGCATGATATTAAGCTGTTTTACATTAGAATAAAATAGTCTATAACATCTGAAAATAAATGCAATATTTAATTGAATGACCAGTCATATAGAAGCATTAAAAACAAATAAAATACATCTTTTTTTCTTCCCTGGCACATATTTTTGATTTATATACTGTTGTTAACTTGCTGTTGCTTCAGAGTGCCTGCTATATTGTTCTGATAACATTACTTTAAAATAAAAGCGCGCAATACACTAGTTTTTACTTCATTATTGAATTTGGCGCATTAATTGCGATTAATCAGTTAAATTTTTTCAACTTTGCCCAGCCCTAAAAAAAAACACAATTCTCATTTTCAGGAGACAGGAACAAAGGAAACGGACGAACGCGGACCAACTGAACTTGACACAATTTCAGTTGGTCCTTTTTATTCTCCCACATTCGTCTGTCAGCTGTACACAGATGAGAGATAATGAACAGAGGATAAACCGCCCAACAGTACGTGAAGCGGTAATTATCAACCTACGACTCTCAACCAGCTGCAACATTAAAGTCGAAGCTACAGCAGTTAGTCAGCGAATCGATCAGCAGAGGATTTCATCAGCAACTATTGAGATATTTGATGGATCGTTTCTGTTGTTTTTCAATCAAAATGGCTCAACGTTCACTGGTTCTCAAACGTGTTTTCTTTGTCATTTATGAGTGAAAGAGGCCCTGGATATTTGTTTCTATATATATATATATATATATACAACTACATGCCATGAACTGTCTCAGGTGTTATGCATGCTGTAATACGAATAAGAGGCTGTAGGCTCAGTGACTGAGGAGTATATAACATCGCGTAAATCTTTGTTCGGGTGTGCTTTCGTGGATGCAGGAGACAGAAAATATTTGCAGGTTAGACTGCGAATGGGCTGTGGATTATTGAAGCGAGTACTGTATGCTGATCATCATCAACTTTTTTTATGAAATCTGTTTTATTATAACACATCGAATTCTGGACTTCTCTTCGCATGATCGGCCAAGTTTTTTTTGGACTCTTGCAGCAGCCATCTTTTACCTAAACGTTCTTCCACTCTGCACGATGTGTAGTTGCTCTCCCTCTTTATCAGATGCAATTCTCTGTTCTCTGAGTGGGGTCAGGGGAGAGCGGGCAGCTGTCATCGTTCAAACTCCTTCAACGGGTGCATTTCATCAAAAAACAACAAAAACCCTAAAAAAAGATAATGAATTCCTTTTTTTTTTGTCTGTAAAAACTTAAACGTTCCCTTTCCTGTTGTTTGAAACAAACTTCTATAAGATTTGTTTGCAGTAAACGCAAGCACTTTTATTTACTTGTGTTTAAATTGAGCCATTTCAATATATGGAACCGCAGGTATGGAGACATAAAGCCTGGAAAAAAATGACTTGAAAGCGAATGAATCACTTTCCAGGATGCACTTCCAGTACAGCGTCACACAGGGAGCGCAGGGCAGAACAATCAAGTGCACCTCGAGTCATTAGCAAAGTCATTATGCTGTTAATTAATGTCAGTACACACAACCTTTGTGTCCTGCAGTGTTTAAGTAGGAATAATGTGCTTTGTGTCGAGTGTGAATTAAAAGCCGTAAACCAAAACAACGACTTTAATCATTTTAATAGATTCTCATATGTCGAACAAACAATGCAGTTTCTCAACAACGTCTGCAGAGCTGAAGCAAAGGCCAACGGCGTCGCTCTCTGGCCTGCAGCTCGTGAGCGGCTCTTGTGCTAACATAGGGTAGGGTGACCAGACGTCCTCTTTTTCCCGGACATGTCCTCTTTTCGAGACCTAAAAAAAGCGTCCGGCAGGGATTCCAAAAACGTCCGGGATTTTGCTACGTTCGGGAAAATAGTTATTACCCCTTACAAGTTTTGGAAATGGTATCTCCCTCACGTTCCACCTTCTTGCGCAAGCTCTGACTGTAGAGAGAACTGTCATTGGTCGACCGATCTCAACATAAATGTAGCAGTAGTGTGTAGCATGCCGTGAACTTACATTTATAACAGTCCTGCAACAGATACAGAAATAATCTGTATCTGTTGCAGGACTGTTATAAACCCGAGGACAGACTCAGTACTGCTGGTTGTCTGCTAGCTAACAGCTGTGATACAGACTCAGTGCTGCTGGTTGTCTGCTAGCTAACAGCTGTGATACAGACTCAGTGCTGCTGGTTGTCTGCTAGCTAACAGCTGTGATACAGACTCAGTGCTGCTGGTTGTCTGCTAGCTAACAGCTGTGATACAGACTCAGTACTGCTGGTTGTCCGCTAGCTAACAGCTGTGAGGACAGACTGTTGGTTGTTTACGCTCCTCGTGGTCACTTTGGGGGCGTGGCTTTGAAGGGAGGCCCGATGGGACGGGCGTCAGTTTGCCGACTTGGTATCTTTCTCCCTGGATTTAGCAACTTTTGGAGCTAATGCTACGAGCTACTTCTAATGGAAAAGAGTTGGCAACACTGTGCTGGATAATAATAAAAAAAAAATCTTGTTTACTCTTTCAAGTTGACCAACAAGCCTTTAACCTATACCAGATAATCAACACATTTTAATTTATAAATGTCATGATTTTATGTAAAATCTTCACAGCAAAGTGATCACAGCAGCTTCCTGGTTCAACTCGGTGGTCAAATCAAAAGTGATCACACCCATCATGTCCAAGTGGTTTAGATCATTTGTCTAAACTGCTGCTTGTTTAAAACCTGTCTGACGGTCTCAGCTCTCACTTTTCTGAACCCGCTGTTGGAGAAATGTCAACACGTATTCAAGTTGTCAATCTCTTGATGATTTCATTGCCATCGCAGAAATCGGTACAGATTAAAACCCAAAGTCCGATGAAGCAGAATTACCCCTGAAGGCGTAACACTGTGTATCTCCACAACTTCTAAGATCTGTGCAAAACTGTCCCAAGAAACATTGATTTTATTTAACCCTTAAAGGGATAGTTTGAGTGTTTTGAAGTGGGGTTGCACTTGATAAACAAACTTATATTATTATTATTATTATTATAGACTTTATTTGATATGGCATTATATATTATAACATACATCTATTCACACAAACCAGATGCACTGTGTCGAGTGTTTTCTAGTGAAACGGTAATTTACCATACCTGTCCATAAATAAAAAATAAGATAAAATAAAAAGAGAGAATACACACACAAAGTAAACGTGTGTGTTACTGGTGTGCTGGTGTCTTTTAATAAATGAAAGGAGCATAACCATGTAGGCATTTAAAAATAACCTTTAATCCTGAATAGTTTAGAAAGCTTTCAAAGCAAGTACTTGTATAGTTATTTGTCTTGCTCTACCATGAGACACATTTCCCATCATTAGTTACCTAGAGTAAATGGAAAGGAAGATCAGCAATGTACTGCAGTAGCATAATGTGTTTTAGCCACCTCAAAGAAATGCCCACCTAAAATAAATACAAATCCATATCAGTTCAAGCTCACCCCTTTAAGTGGAGTGAATCCAGCACCTCTCATCTCAACACAATGCATCTGGAAGACAATGATACAGTGCAAACACATTCTCTCATTTGAAGGAATAAATAATAAGGTGAGTGAAATATTTCACTTTCAGTGTGATGTGAGGAAAAGAATGCATGAGCTATTTTCAGGTCTTCCTGCTGTGCTTTGGGTTCAGTTCACACCAGAGGCCCAGATTTATGAATACACAGCACCGCATTGTGTACTTTAAGCGGGACAACTCCAATGCTTGTCCTCACATGTGGGTCTTAGTTGACTCACTGAAGTGTAATTTATTCATCAGTCACGTCCTTAAGAAATAAATTAATGTCCATTTTCTCACAAATGACGGAAAACGGTTAAAAGTATATGCACGGAAGAGTGTGTGACAATGCCTCCCTCATACGAGACCTACTATATTCAACGTCTTTGGGGTATTGGAACATAAATAAAGAGCACACAGTCCTCATTTCCATCCTCTGTCCCAGGACTTCTGGCTGTGAGGAGACGGCTCAATGGTTTGGAAACGGGCTGGAATGATCCCCCAGGGTGAGCGGAGAATAAAATACTGGAAAGTACTGGAACGTCTACGGGGGGATACATTTAGAAATGCACAGAGCTTCAGGTTCATTACAATAACTGTAATAAAACATGTGTCTCACAGTGGAACACATTATAATGAAACTCTACATGTCATACATTTCTTTTTTTATTTGGAAACACCAGGCACCAACTGGAGTGCATCATTTTATTCTGAAAGACTTCCATTTAATTAACATTTCCCTCCAGTATTTCAGTGATGAGTACAATGTGTGTTTAGGGTTTCCAGTGTGCGTTGTTGTGCTAATGCTGCTGACTGAAGGCAAATATAGAACTAAAAGTTACCAGCAGGTAATGCACCTCACACTGGTTACAGAGGAACTGTGTGGACCCCGGCCGGCTGAGACACCAGCATTTGATATACTTCTAGTTATTAGTGTCGCTTGAGCGTTTGCAACAGCCACTAAGAGCTTTCATCAGCTGTATTGAATATTAAATCATACATTAGTCAGTGATGGACAGTAGGGCTGCATTTCAATACATAATTATATATTTAAATTCCCTTTAAATGTTAGATACAATGAATGTCTATTATAGTTTTTACAGTTTCCTAATTTATGTTGTTTATATGTTGTTCTATTCTATTCTATTTTTTAAACTGTAACTATTTTTGCACTTTATTACAGTACATTCACTTTATGTCGGACAGAAGAGAAAGACCATTTCAAATCTTCTGTATGCTTGCACAATGGAAGAATTGACAAATAAAACTGACTTCGACTTTGATGTTCCTTGGCCAGCTTGTCACAGATTTGAGAAGTTGTTGAGATACACAGTATTATATAATTATTATGTTGCTGCAGGTTTATTTATATTGTTTAACATGTTTAACATGTTTTGTTGTCGGCCTCTCAGAAACAAGCTGTTAGCACGACACTTTACATCTATTATCTATGTTGACCTCTCTGAATATGTACGACCATTGGCAATGTGGCCAAGAGGAGCGAGTGAGCATTGCTGGTTTATTGACCTGGTTTAACTCTCTCGCCGCAGTGGGAACATCATCCTTTCCGTTTCCTCAAAAGTCGTCTTTGAGGACGGAGGAGGGTCGATTTCAGCAGAGCGCTCTGTGTCCGAGGTCAAGACATACAAACTGTCTTCGAGGGTGTTTTCCCAGTCATTCACAGGGATAGAGACGTGAGGTGACACACACACACACACACACACACACACACACACACACACACACACACACACACACACACACACACACACACACACACGTCCGGATGGAGATGTGTCGTGGCATGTAGATCATCTGTGATTCCCTGCGACTGCTTTGGCACCTGTCACTTTCTTTCTTTTCTTCTTCTTCTTTCATTCATTCTTTCTTCCTCATGCTCTCCACTCTATTTACAGTCCTTTTCCCTTCCTTTTCTTTTTTTAATGCTCTCCACTTTCATTAGACACCTGTCACTATCCTGTCCTGGACCGTCCCTTTAGCCTACAAAAGCGTGTCCGCTTGCCTCGCTGTCACGGCCCTTTAATCACGTGTGTGTGATGAAAGAGACAGTGTGTGTGTGTGTGTGTGTGTGTCCGCCGTCCTGTCAGTGGAGGCAGTCATGTGTGGGCCAGTGGGGGCTGCAGAGTCCCTCCCCAACACATGGCTCTGGGGCCGGTCTTTGCAGAGCGTCCGTCTCCACGTCTTCATCACGGTTTCATAAACTGTGTGATAGCAGACAGCTTAGAGCCCGGGTGAAGTAAGAAAGCTCCTCATAGCATTGGAGCTCATCTTGACCAAACATTCCCAAAGCAGGAAGGTTTAATAATGTTCTGAGTATAATATCAACATGACGGACTCTCCAATGAAATGCTATAAGATAAGAAGACATGTTTGAAATATGAGCTTATAGTTACATTGACTCAAATGACAGGAACAGGACACCGTTACCATAACGATACCGAGTATCGATGTAGTTTGGAGCAAAAACAGGAAGTTGATTTCAACGTAAAAGCTCTGTATGAAACCTGCTCATCACCAAATGGCAGACGACGTAACAGCAAAGGAATAACATTTTGCAGATTAAAACCACATATTTATCTTTTACAGGTTTTAGTTCTAACCTCTTTAGGCCCCGGCAATTTAATTAATTAAATTCAACTAAATACTGAATATCTCCTAAACCACAAGGTCTATTTGAATAATTAGACCTAATTCAACCCTTGTGAATAAAAATAATAAGTTCATACATGTGTTAGTGGTATATTAGTTTATGATAGTACACAGAAAAGGAAAACAATAATAATATTAAAAATAAAATAAAAATAAGAATCTGGGCAATTTCAATAGGGTCCTACTCGGACTGACTACGTCAGTCGCTCGGACCCTAATAAAGGTTATTTTATTATATCGTAACTATATTAATGAATGCTGAATTAAATATGTAACATAGCTCTATATGTAAGGAGTATATGTGAGAAGTTTGGGTTAGATTCAGTGTTTTTTTATATTTATTTTAGTTCAGGATTTTCGAGCGATAGTGTCTAACTCGGCCAACACTGAAAGTTCCCACTCCCTCCCTGGTCCCTGAACGGTCCTCGCTTCACTCTAGCCGTGTGCAGCAGACTGAGAGGAAGCTAAGGAGTCCAAACAAGACCTGAAAAATCATATTTCAGCCATAAGTAGGTCAATTTTTTTGCAGGAGATAAATGGCAATGTTTTGCGTATCTTGGTGAAGGTTGGTTTCTCAGTGTGTTTTGTGTTATTGGTGGATTCAGTCGGCTCTAAGGAATCCCAAACTGTATGGTAATCCTGTGCAGCTTCATGCTATCAATATGAAATGGCATATTTACCGTGGAATAGTGTCATACACATGCACAATGGACTGTATGACACCAGAGGCCCTATTTGGACTGGTTGGGCTTGGGAGATCGACGGAGAGGTTTGACGAAGAGGCTCTGGGGTTCAGAAGGTTTTAAGACAGTTATTATTTTTCTACTTGAATAAAAACCGACTCTCCTTTGTGTCTTATCTTCAGTCAGTCAGATGTCAGACCATCCAGCTGTGGTGTGTTTCTCGGGTCCTGTCCTCCAGTCACTTCATCATGTCCACCTCACACTATGTCTGCCTGCCTTCGTTGGTCTTGTTGACCCGCTCCTCTACTGGTCTGTGGTTGGAAGCTGTTAGTCCCGTTATTCGATGTCAAACCCCTGCTCTGCTGCTCTCTTTTTATTTGTCTGTCTCACTCTCCCTCAAAGTCTAAGGCTCTCTCCCCTCTTTCCTCTTTCTGTCTGTTACTGTAATGCAATTCCACACTTTGATGTGCTGACCCATGAACAAAAACGACACAAACCGGTGTAACTCTATTACAGCTCATGCTTTTCAGTGCCAAAGTAGAGAAACCAGTGTAATCAGCATTGTCATTCGGAGTGTTGGGAAGGGTAGTGACAATTAGGGAACCCCGAAGGACTGAGCCCACAAGTCCAGCTGAGCTCCAGACTCCCGTAAACATCTGATTGTGTTCACATATTACATAGATAATGAAGAGACTGGGACTTTATGTGATAACACAGAACATTTGTCATTCATTACATTATGAAATGTCTTAAACTTCCATTCTCTCTGCTGGACACCAGGTTGTAAAAAGAAGTCTGATTTAAAAAAAGGTTGTATAGAAGTCTATATAAATGACTCTACTTCTCTCTTGATTTATTCCCTCAGTAAACATTGTAAACGTGAGTTTATGTCTCAATCTCTAGTTTCAAGTCTTCTTCAATACAGCATGATGTTCATTTAGTGCATTATGGTCATTTAGAGTTTGGATGTGGCTACCTGGCGATTGACAGGTCTCTACCACAGCATGTAGTCTGGAGGTTGTCCATGGGTTTAACTCGTTCACGTTGTGTTTTCAGGTCATTTAAGTGCATCGTAACATTTCGGCCGCTTAAAAACGTTTTGTTCAGCTTTCGGTTTGTCGTGTTTGGGTTGTTTGTAGCTCCACCTTTAAAAAAAAAACTACCTACCTTTTGATTGACAGGTAACTACCACACCGCTGTGTTTTTGTCTTTCATAGTGTGTTTGCACTTCCTGAAAGTAAAGTGCAACGTTTTGGTCGTTTAAAAATGTCTTCTTCTGCTTTCTTTTTGGTTTGCTGTTTGGTTGTATTTGACATTTATTCTTTGCAAAGAAGGAGCAGAGAAGAATTACACAACATGACATGTCAATTGCGTATCCTGGACTGCTCAATGAATGAGCAGAGAGTTACCTCTTAAATACATTAATGATACAATCACAGAAGCTCTCGTCTTTAGATTCACTTGCATCGGCATGGTCATATGATAACAAGGAACTGTCTGTTCTTCAAACAGAGACATGCAGGCATCCCCAGTCTCATGACTCTATCAGAAGGTCACTTGAAAAGCATACAGTCAGTTCCATAAATATGGGACACATATATTTTTTTTTATTTAAACCTTTATTTAACCAGGAAGTCCCATTGAGATTAAAAATCTCTTTTTCGAGGGAGACCTGGCCAAGACAGGCAGCAGCATAAAAAACACATAGTTACAGACAGAAAACACAGAACAAGACAAGTTAAAAGAAACTAAAAGCTAAGAGCTAAGAGACAGTGACGTAGAGTTAATTTAAGAAACATTTACATTTTTGGGAACCTGCCTCTATTTCTTTCATTCGAGATTTAAAAGCAGTCAGTGGTATCAGTTCTCTGAGCTTTAAAACATTCTGCAACATATTCCATGATGAGGAGGCAGAGTACACAAAAGCCCTTTTTCCCATTTCCGTTCTGGCATTTGGGACAGTGAGTATAAAAAAGTCCAGAGATCGCAAAGAATATTGTCCGACACTTCTCTGGTTGATGCAAACACACAGGTAGCTTGGGAGCAGACCAAGGATTGCCTTATAAATAAGGCATATGGGACACATTTTTCATTATTTTGGCTCTGTACACCACAACAATGGAGTTGAAATGAAAAGATGTGCTTTAAGTGCAGACTTTCAGCTTTAATTTGAGGGTATTTACATCCAAATCAGGTGAACGGTGTAGAAACTACAACAAATTCAAATGTGGCCGCCCAGTTTTTAAGGGACCAAAAGTAATTGGACAAATTAAAATAATCATAAATCTAATTGTCACTTTTAATACTTTGTTGAAAATCCTTTGCAGTCAATGACAGCCTGAAGTCTGGATTCCATAGACATCACCAGACGCTGGGTTTCATCCCTGGTGATGCTCTGCCAGGCCTCTACTGCAACCGTCTTCAGTTCCTGCTGCTTCTTGGGGCATTTTCCCTTCAGTTTGGTCTACCTGTAATACATCCATTAACCTGTGCAGCACGTTCGTCCTCTGAAACGAGCATCAAATAACACCCACAATGCTCTGCGTCTCGGGCAGTGTGCGATGTGAAGGCACTCATCATGAATCCACAGAGGTATGTCTTTTTAGGAGAATTTACCAGACGACTGGATGGTACGATCAGGTTATATTGAGCCTTTGACATTTAATGGGAACATTACGCTCCTCACCACCAGTACAGTGACTACATGTTTAGTAGAGGAGGCCCCTGGGATATGAAGCCATGACCATGTGTGTGTCCCGCTCTGCCCACTGAACTATGAACAACCATCAACTTTATTGACATTCATACAACGCATTTATTATAGATTGATTGATTGTCTTGACTTGAGTAAAGTCTACTGGAACATGGCAGGTGAGGGCGGCCATGTTAGAATCTGAGAGAGCAGCAGACGGCAAATACTAACTTCCTTTAACCTGGAGTGTCTGAGTTAACTTGATTAGAGGTGGACTGTGGCCTCTCTCTCTCTCTCTCTCTCTCTCTCTCTCTGTCTTCATTGCAGGTGCAGGGGTGTGTGTGTGTGTGTGTGTGTGTGTGTGTGTGTGTGTGTGTGTCAGTGATGGATGTATTGCAGATGGTCTCGGCTCCATCTAATTATGCTGTGGACACTGGAGGAAGTCCTGCACAGAGGTCACTTAGGACACACACACACACACACACACACACACACACACACACACACACACACACACACACACACACACACACACACACACACACACACACACAAAGAGAGGATCAGAGTGAGTGTGCTCGAGGTGCTTCTGTTAAATTGACTTTCTCTTAAACAGCAGTAGTTGGAAATGTCATCTACACACGCACATAGACACGCACACACACACACGCACACCCACACACACAGACACACACACACTGCATCAAGGTTACTGCACACACACTGACTCATCTTTTTTCCTCTCGCTGGAAATTTGGAAATGTCCGAATGTTCACGTATTATCGCGTGCCACCGTGTTTTCTAAATGTTTAAAGCGTGACATCTGTATTGTCCCAGAGTCAACACACCTAGGTGTTAACACAGCACTGCTGCAGATGCAACGCTTACAGTTTATGCGGATGACAACGTGCCCAACATAAACATGAAGCTGTTCTCAAACACATTAAGCACTGCAGTGTAAATGTCTAGGCTTTACATCTAAGTTAAGTAGGCAGCATCATAATAACATCATCCATCCTTGAGGTCCAAATGCTGTGAAATTCACTTTTTATGGGAATGCTCTGTTCGGCTACAGTGAACCATCTGCTCCACAGCCTCCAGCTCTACTAAATGGGCTAAATGTTGTTGTACAGTGGAGAGTCCCTGCAAGTCCAAGTTAAATGATTCTCAACCCATAAGAGGAAAGTAATGAGCCTGTATCTACAGTACCGCCTTTAGTGCCTTGATTTATTGCACATTTTGTTGTGCAGCAGCTTAAAATCACAGTGGATTGAATTGAGATTGATTTTTGTCAGCATCTCTTTGGATTTCCCCAGCACGAATAGGACGACACATGATTTTACTCAATTTGCACAATTAATATAAAAATGAAATAGGCTGGGAAAGTAGAAACCACCGCACAAAATCCATTTGGCTTTATAGATTATTGTGATACAAAAGCTACCAGCTGTAATAGAAAAAATAAATCGATCCAATATGAGGTCATGTGAAACACTATCCATCTTACATTTAATTTAGCATCGAGTGTCACAGTTAAAGCACGCTATAACCGTTGAGAAGGAAAAACCTCCCAACAAAAACACAAGCGCTATAGAATCAAACTCCAAGAGGACATTTAAAGAGAGTTCACCCCGTCTGAGTGCAGTACTTTGAGCAAAATGCTAACGTGAACAAGTTAACATGCCCACGATAGCAACATTAACATGCTGATGAATGACATTTGCTAATTACGACTAAAAACAATGTTCAGCAAAAGTACAGGGAACCTGTGAATTACATTGTCTTGCAAGTACCTGGTAGTGAGCGGGCCCTGTGAGAGAGAGTCAGGGCATCACCAAAGTTGTTAAGATTCATCTTCTGGGGAACTTGAATATCAGTATCAGAATTTGCGGCAATCAATCCGGTAGATGAGATATAGCTCTTGATAAATAATCAGACCTCAAGTCAGTATCACTCAGCCTGTGGGGACCATCAATAACTGTTTCAATCTATTATGTATTAGAAGACATTTCACTAAAAACCATAAATGTCTACCTCCCTTTTAGAGCAAGAGGAAAAGGCACGGGCCATCAAAGTCAGTACATCTATCCTCTGGGAACTACGAATGTCTGTGAAAAATGCCATGACTTACTGCTGGTTTTTCCCAAACGACAAGAAAAAGCCCCTGAACCCCGACCCATTAACAACCCAACTCTGCAGCTTCCATCTCAGAAACAGACACAGAATACAAACTAAGCGTCCCGTGGAATGGCCACAAACCAACCATCCTGTGTATCTTAACGTTACACTTTGAAGAACCATCTCCAGAACACCACATCCAAGGTAACCACCCACAATAACATCCTGGACAAACTAATAAACGCTAAATGGGGCGCTGATCCATCAATCAGAATCAGAATCAGAAACTGTTTATTAGCCAGGAATGTTTTCACAAACGAGGAATTTTACGAGGCGGAAGATGCATACATTGGACATGGACCTGGGACGTTAGATGAGACAAACAACAATCAACAATCAACGATAACGATAAAACAGTGCAGTGGGTATTAAATAAGTGTAAGATAAGAAAGTGCTCAGACAACAGATACGTTAATGTGAGTGTACGTTAAAGTGACATGTGTGTTTAAGTTAAAGTGTATGTTAAAGTGACGAGTGTTTAAGTTAAAAGTGTATGTTAGTGGCATGAGTGTTTAAATATGAGGTGTGCAGAGGAGTGAACGGTAAAGAGAAAGAAAGAGAACAAATACAAATGAAAATAAAAATAAAAAGTAAAAAATAAAAATAAAAATAACGGGCTGACAGAGTCAGTCAGTGGGGGACCCGAGCCCTGTTGATGAGCCCGACTGCCAACGGGAAGAAACTGTTTGTGTGGCGTGAGGTCTTGGTCCTGATGGACCTCAGCCTCCTGCCAGAGGGGAGGGACTCCAACAGGATATGTCCAGGGTGAGAGGGGTCAGCTGCAATCTTCCTGGCTCACCTCAGAGTCCTGGAGCCGAACAAGTCTTGGAGGGATGGCAGATTACAACCAATCACCCTCTCAGCAGAGCGGATGATGCGCTGCAGCATGGCCTTGTCCTTGGCAGTGGCTGCAGTGTGCCAGACGGTGATGGAGGAGCAGAGGATGGACTCAACGATGGCAGTGTAGAAGTGCACCATCATTTTCTTCGGCAGGTTGAATTTCTTCAGCTGCCTCAGGAAGAACATCCTCTGCTGGGCCTTCTTGGCGATGGAGCTGATGTTCAGTTCCCACTTGAGGTCCTGGGAAATGATGGAGCCCAGGAAGCGGAAGGACTCCACAGCGTCGACGGGGGAGTCACACAGGATGAGAGGGGCGGGTGGGGCTGCATTCTTCCTGAAGTCCACAACCATCTCCACTGTCTTCAGAGCGTTGAGCTCCAGGTTGTTCTGGCTGCACCAGGTCACCAGGTGGTCAGTCTCCCACCTGTAGGCGGACTCGTCCCCACCAGAGATGAGTCCAATGAGGGTGGTGTCATCCGCGAACTTCAGGAGCTTGACGGACTGGTGACTGGAGGTGCAGCTGTTGGTGTACAGCGAGAAGAGCAGAGGGGAAATAACGCAGCCTTGGGGGGAACCGGTGCTGGTGGATAGTTTGTGTTTCCTCACAGTAAGCTTTCTGGAGCCTATCATGTTGCACCATCGAGACAACATCCACGCCCTAGTTGGCATCATCACCTCCCACCACATCGGGTGATCCGTTAGCGGTCCAAGACGAGTAAAGAACACAACGCACCCCTCCATAGCCACGCAACTGTCCTGCCCCTCCAGAAGACCAAACAAGAAGCAAGGGCCAACACCTGGAAAGATAAATGGAACCCACCCAATGCCTCGCCAGTGGTCACCACCATGGCTGGGCAACTTGGACGTCTTTGCCTGTGGAGCAGAAGACACATGCAGCTGCCAATCAGAGCAGACCACATGCTCCTAGCTGGAACGTGCCGATGCCCCTCGGCTGTAACCCAGAAGACCTTGTGGAACCCAACCCATCAGCTGTGGCCGTCATCGGAACGACATCTGAATTTGCTATGGACTCGAAAGTTGTTTTGATCGGTCCGTGACGTTGACCGACACTGACATCAAACTTGGGACCAATGTCTATCTGCAAAGTGTGAGGTGTCGCTCAAGCAGGTTGAGTTTTTAGACATTTTGGGCAAACCAAATTCACCCTCAAAGCGCCGAAACAAAGAAGGAATAAACATGAGTTCCCCTGAGATAGACTTTTCCTCCGGGTCGCCCGACATGGCACCTCAGGGTAATGGGAGTGTCGCTCAGTGCAGCAGTTAAAATATCCTGTAGGAATGCATCATTTCTCCAGGTTTCATCATAATCTAATCAGCGGTGTCTGACATATCCTTCATGCATGACATCCACGCCCGGCTTCTTGCATTTTCATTAGAAACAAGCGAAACCCCCTCACCTCTTTGAAGATTCGTTCAACGGAGAAACAAATAATGGTGACTTAGTGCAAACAAAACAAGTTGTTGAGATGGATAGTGGTTCCTGTCTGCATCTTTCATGAGCAAGGTAATGCCCCTGCTACTGTTATGTTACAAAGTAAAAGTACTGTGCTGTATATCCGAGTACATTTACAGCTTAAGCTCTCCCGGAACATTTGGGATTAGATGGTCATAAGAAACACAAATTCGACCCTCCAACTTTTAAATTCAAGTTAAGTGATTCTCAAGCGTATAGCCTAGAGAGCAATTGCCCTAATTTTTCCTGCAAAGAAAAAGCCAAGCTATTAATGGCTTAGCACAGATAAGCCCAAACGGTGTTAATAAAAGATTGGATAATGATTTTTAAAGAAAGGAGAGGGGACAGCACATAGGGCCGAAATAATTAATCACCGTGAACGGAGCAGACCGAGAGAGGAGGAGATACAGACCCAAAAAAAAGGCAAGAGAGGAGAGGAAATGAGAGGAAATGATGAAGACGACACAAGAGGAGGAAAGGGAAAAGAGGGCAAGAGGTGAGGAGAGGAGAGGGGGGAGAAGATAATGCTAATATTATAAAGAGGCAGCAATAATTAATCACCAAGAGTGGACGGAGAAATGAGGACGAGGGGAAAAGTATGGCGAGAAAGGAGGGGGTGGCAGGGAGGAGAGGTGAGGGAAGAAAAAGTAACTTTACACATTTCCCCCACAAGTCATTTACAGTATGAGCTCAAAGTTCAACATCACCGAAATTACAGGGAACCAAAAATAAAGCTGGACCTCATGGAGCCGGGCGGTACTCCCGTGTCCGTGTGACCACGGGAGTTAGGCCGAGAGCAGCGGAGGGCGATGCAGAACACACACTTCTTTGGAGATGTTACAAGTGGCTCAAGTGGAAATGTCATTCCACCACAGCCCTTCAGCGTCTGATGTCTCCCGCTGGGCGATACCTCTGCAACATGCTTTACGCCCGATGAGGCCGCATCAGATGCCCCGCCTTGTGGTCTTGTTATTGACTTTGTGACGCGAAGGTTTGCCCTCGGTTCATTTCTGCAGATGAGAACGTTGCGTGCAGTCTCCATATTTATGTTCCATAAGTGGAGATGACTCTGCTACATGTGTGTTTCATGATAAGTGTCGTCTTCACCCTGAACAATCCATATGCACTGGAAACATATTTAGAAAATGCAGAGTCTAGTTATATGGAGGGGTTATAAATAGAATACACTATTGCAGCGCTGATTTACACATTAATCACAATGCTATTTCAATATGGAATGAAATCATAAAAGTTTATTTGTTTGTTCATAGCATGGGGCTTTATGCAATCTTCTTGATTTGTATGCATATGCGTGTTGTTTTCTATTCAGAGTCCCACTGTGGCAGAAACAAACAAGTTATTACTCCCGCTGCTTTTCCTTCTCTACACCCCGTCTTTAAACAAATGGCAGATGGAAAATTAGGTTTTATGTTGCAATCTTTTATTTACACAAATGCGCACACCAGCTACACATACACAGCCAGCAGAAACCTTGCTCGTGATTTGAGTGGTTTTGGGGAAATGTCTCTCAGGTTGTGCTGCACATCTGAAAGCGGCAGAGGCAGCGCGTTGGCCTCAAGTGATTAGAGTGTCAGCCCTGTAACTGGAGGTTAAGAGTTCAGGCCTCCATGACCCCATCTGCAGAAATATATAAAACCATCCAACACACAGGAGCAGGGGCACTTTCCTAATGGCCAGAGGACCAAGCTTTTCCCTGGCTTTGCTCAATGCTTTGCGAAAAATATGGCTCAGCAGAATCCTGGTGTACAAGTTTGTATGGCTAAAAATATTGAGGAAATCATATTTAAGAAACAAGTAAATGTAATAATTAATTAAAATAGACTAAATAATATAATGATTATTGTTATTTTTAAAGGAAAGACTTGGACAGCACTCTAATATTTTTTTTCCATTGCCACACTGATGTTTTGGGTAAGACACCCTTTCTCAGCGTGTGATTTCTCAATTAAAAATAAATAAATAAATAAATAAAAATAAGTATATAGTATATACTATACTATACTATACCTATACCCAGGTGGGCTGAATTATAGGTAGCCACTACCTCTTCTGCGGGGCTTCTTCACTGTCAGATTAAAGCAATGCTTCTGACTCTTTAAGTCTCTAGCCACCAATGATTTATCAGCAGGATTTTAAATAATAGAATTATGTTCACACATTAGTTTTGTTTATCTTTCATTTATTTTCCCAAACATATTACAAATTACATCTACAATGTAGACCCCATAGTGTTCAAGTGACTGCCCCTAGCGTTAAGGTCAACTCCAGGCTTTGAATGGGTAAGTCGGTTACCCGTGACTATAGAAAAGCAGTGTGTACAATTATGACGAGAAAAATTACCACATGGGACCTGAGACTGCAAATGTGTGGGTTTCTTGGGCAAATCTGACTTTTCTATATAATCACGCCAGTTGAGAGATTTCTTAGAAACATATCTAGAGTTTGAAACTGTTTACGTCACAGAAATAAGGGACATTTCAACTACTTCTGTACGAACACGTTCCCAAAAGGCAACAGGGCTCGACAATCTATTGTGCAATGAAGTGAACAGATTAAAAGACTATTACCACCTTGTGGTTCAGGGCCTTCACCAACCAATCAAGTTGCAGTTTACATCCATGTCCAAGAATGTGCCATAATTAGC
The DNA here is from genome assembly GCA_038501785.1 of Myoxocephalus aenaeus. Taxonomy (NCBI): domain Eukaryota; kingdom Metazoa; phylum Chordata; class Actinopteri; order Perciformes; family Cottidae; genus Myoxocephalus; species Myoxocephalus aenaeus. The sequence goes on from JBAMJR010000025.1 coordinate 2,727,258, forward strand.
ACATCAATTCTTGAGCTGTAGCCAAAAATGTGTTCTGTGAGGTCACATTGATCTTTTGCCCACCAAATGCGAGTCCAGATGGATGTTTGTGCCAAATGTGAAGAGGTTCCCTCCAGGAGATCCTGCGATATATCTCACGAGAATGGACTGGACAGGACGCACAACCCGAACACAAGGCTGTGTGGCCTGGAGCGGTGGTTCAATACCTTCCAACCTTTGGGATGAAACAATGGCTTCTACTCATTGTTTTATCTCAATCTACGTTTGTGTCTGAAGGGCTTCCTGGAAGCAGTGGTGACCCGATGTTGGGCTGCGGTCACTTTCCCCCCTAGTCTCGGTGATCGACACAGGTTGATGCATTGATTGGGATGTGCGTTAGCGTGTTGGATGTGTTTCCTTCCACACGCTCTACAACTGCAGAGCAATGGCGACACACTGTCCTCATCTTACACACAACCCTCCGTTGCGGTTGCAGCTGACCAGGAACCCGCAGTCCTTTTAGCAAATGGGCCGTAGCTTGGGGGCAACACTCAATGTAAAGGTACGTCATGTAAAAAGGAAGAAAAGGAACAAATATAAACACAGTTTTTTTTCTCCACAGCCAACATTTGTTGTTGAGTCCCCCATTCCCAATTACTGGAGTATATTTAATTAGCAGCTAGCTCGTGGTTTGTTATTTACTATGCCTTTATTGTAAATGTCGCCAAGTAAATAACAATGACTGAATGTTTTGCTGCTGACGCCGGACTCCCACCTTCCTATTTGGTTACAGGCACGAAGCCAATTTCCTGTTCAGAATCTCTATCTCAAAAATAGCATCTTCTTTCGTACAATGTATGAGAGCATGGATTTCAGACTGCAGCACTAAGACAGAGTCATTATTGAAAACAAGCGTTTGTGGGCCACTCTCAACACAGTGGGGGAAAACAACCTATTTCAAGTTAATTGAGTCACATCTTTTAAGAGTTGCCAGCGTTGGCTCAAAAAAGGTAAAAAAACAACAACTCAGCTACTCAAACTGAGGGCAAAAAAAACATCTTCAGGAAATCGGGCTACTGTTTCCCCCAAACTGACACTACATTGCAGGCAGGGCCACATTTTTATTTCACACAGCAGTTATTGATGTGTTTGTTAAGACCAATCCGTGTTTACATTTCCACTTCAACAAAAGTAGTTTCACCTTTATTCTCTTTCAAATCTAAAAACTTCTTCTCGGTTTGCATTATTTAGTAAAGAGCTAGCTGTCAGAGTGCACAGCAGCTCTGTGATGTTTAGCAGCTCTAATGTCTTCTTTAAAAAAATAAAAGGTAAGCTCTTCAGAAACTACGTATTGGATCACTTTCCCCGTGCTCCTTTGGAGCAGAAGCTGGACTGTGGTTGAAGGGCCTCAGGGTGAGCCGGCTTATTGGCACGTCGTCATCAATGCTTTAAGGCTCTTTGGTGAAGGTCCAGAGAGCAATGCTCTCTTTGTGAGGCACCGTGTAGTTCTTCATAGAACCTGGCAGCTTTGTGCTCTGTTGTGGTGTTTTATTTAAAAGTACTTATGCTATCAATACTTCACAAATCTTTGTGCCACATTTAAGTTCACTGAACACCAGTTCCTGCCAGAGGAGCAAACTTAACCTGTATTCTTTCCTAAGAATTAAAAGTCAAATTAAAAGTATCAAACATAACAAATCCTGTAGTGTATTTATTGCTTTGCACGTAGGAAACAAAGTGTCAGTTTTAAGCTCTCACAGTTTACTAGTATGTCAGTAAGCATTGCATACAGTGGGGAAAAAAAGTATTTAGTCAGCCACCAATTGTGCAAGTTCTCCCACTTAAAAAGATGAGAGAGGCCTGTACTGTTCATCATAGGTACACTTCAACTATGAGAGACAGAATGGGGGAGAAAGAATCCAGGAAATCACATTGTAGGATTGTTAATGAATTAATTGGTGAATTCCTCTGTAAAATAAGTATTAGGTCACCTACAAACAAGATCTGGGGCTCCACGCAAGATCTCACCCCGTGGGGTCAAAATGATCACAAGAACGGTGAACAAAAATCCCAGAACCACACGGGGGGACCTAGTGAATGACCTGCAGAGAGCTGGGACCAAAGTAACAAAGGCTACCATCAGTAACACACTACGCCACCAGGGACTCAAACCCTGCAGTGCCAGACGTTCCCCCTGCTCAAGCCAGTACATGTCCAGGCCCGTCTGAAGTTTGCTAGAGAGCATTTGGATGATCCAGAAGAGGATTGGGAGAATGTCATATGGTCAGATGAAACCAAAACAGAACCTTTTGGTAAGAACTCAACTAGTCGTGTTTGGAGGAGAAAGAATGCTGAGTTGCATCCAAAGAACACCATACCTACTGTGAAGCATGGGGGTGGAAACATCATGCTTTGGGGCTGTTTTTCTGCAAAGGGACCAGGACGACTGATCCGTGTAAAGGAAAGAATGAATGGGGCCATGTATCGTGAGATTTTGAGTGAAAACCTCCTTCCATCAGCAAGGGCATTGAAGATGAAACGTGGCTGGGTCTTTCAGCACGACAATGATCCCAAACACACCGCCCGGGCAACGAAGGAGTGGCTTCGTAAGAAGCATTTCAAGGTCCTGGAGTGGCCTAGCCAGTCTCCAGATCTCAACCCCATAGAAAATCTTTAGAGGGAGTTGAAAGTCCGTGTTGCCCAGCGACAGCCCCAAAACATGACTGCTCTAGAGGAGATCTGCATGGAGGAAGGGGCCAAAATACCAGCAACAGTGTGTGAAAACCTTGTGAAGACTTACAGAAAATGTTTGACCTCTGTCATTGCCAACAAAGGGTATATAACAAAGTATTGAGATGAACTTTTGTTATTGACCAAATACTTATTTTCCACCATAATTTGCAAATAAATTCTTTAAAAATCAGACAATGTGATTTTCTAGATTTTCTTTTCTCATTTTGTCTCTCATAGTTGAGGTATACCTATGATGAAAATTACAGGCCTCTCTCATCTTTTTAAGTGGGAGAACTTGTACAATTGGTGGCTGACTAAATACTTTTTTTCCCCACTGTAAAGTTGAGCAGCCCGTTGATGAAGATGAACAGTTTAGTTGCATTATTTAGTAAATAAATAGTCGTTTAGAGAGTTAAATGCTAATATAAATATACTGACATGCTCATAAAACATTGCTAACATCTTCCTAGTTTAGTGTGTTTGCATGCTAACATATTCTGATGGACACTAAACACAAAGTGGAGTTGAGGATGATGGAAATAACGCTGATGGTATTTGGACAAATTAAAAGTTTCACCTGTTGATGGCGCTAGATGAAAGGTCAGGTGATCAGTCATTACACTTCCTTTCCATGATGCGTGTACCACATGCCATATTATAATACGGGTAGATCAAATCAAGCATTCTGATTGGTTGAGAGTGAGTCACGGGGTGTACTTTATTCAGCCATAAAGTACTGTACAGCCTGTTTACATTTAGAGCGTTCCATATCAGTGCGCACTTAAAATAACAGGTAGATTTAAATTGCGCGACCGTTAGTTGTCATTTCAAGCTTGACAGTTACAAACATGTTTCGTGTAAACTTTGATATTGTCACGTCCGCAGTAACGACTCGCAGACGTTGGTTTCCTTAACTTGCAGGTTTATTGCTTGAGTGTTCACAGTATTGCAATGGGGCTCTTCGCTAACAGTAGCTCAAACGGAACAGCTAACAAGCTCACGTAGCGTCCCCCACACTAGCATAACGAACGACAACACACACGTCACTTCCTCCCTAACCTAAAGATGAGGAATGAAAAGGGTTTGATCACAAAATCGTGATAATTTCCAGTGAGAGATAATTACGTCGGTAATTTCCCGACGCGAGGCAAGTTCTCTAAACATCATGGAGGAGAAAAGTGACGGAGAAAAGACGGACAGAAGCAGCGAGAGCACTTCTTTACATCGGTGGCTGAGGGTCATCCTCCACCCTGCTTTCAACCGGCCTGGTCAGTAAATCACCAGGCAGTCAGTTTTATAGTCCTGTATGTGCGTCCCGTGCGTCCCGGGACTATTTTCTCTGTTGCTGAAATGCGATACACAACGTTTTGCCGGCTACAACTATTTTGTGCTGAAAAGCAGCTTACTATTACTATTTATAAAGTCGCAGGTACCCGTATTATAAAAGCAATAAGGTACTCGAGCCAGTACTGTGTCTACAATAATGTACAGTTCAAGGGTTTGCCGGCCCTCCGCTGCGCGTCGGGCCTAACAACTCCCTTTAACAGTACATTATTGCACGACACAGTACTGCCTCTCGTACCTTATTGCTTAAGTAATCCATCCAGTAGTTGTTGCGTTATCTCAATAAAGTATCCTCTTGGAACCATGAATGGCTAACATGACTTCTGTTTTTTTATTTAGGTACAAATTTAACTTTCAAGAGATGGTTTAAAAAGACGGTAATGCTAAGAAAACACTACTTTTACACACTAACTCTGTGTTGACGCGTTTGTGACAAACTGTCAGGAGTTAAAACTCTTCTTCACCCTCCACGTACAAAAGAAGCACACTAGTTCCTCGCCTGCACTCGGTACTTGCAGAGGCCTTGTGTGGTCTGGCGGTGTTTTTCTTTTTATCTGTCAATCATCATCAGGAGAGTTCTGCAGCGCCGCTGAAGCCTGTTATGATCTCTCGGCACAAGCCATTTATACGCCATCAGAAGCAAAGTGATTTGCTAATTAAGGGATTAAATTGAACCGAAACTAAAAATATCCGGTGAGTCTGCTTTGTTGACTTTCACTTGACTTTCATCAATGCTGCAGTCTCAGGCTGATTCCATACCCATGCACAATGCAATTAGGTGACAGTTAGGCCCGGTCTGGAGCAAAACTGGAGTGCTGCTGTCCAGATTATTTATTTATTTAGAAATAGTCGTGGTTGAAATAAGCGTCAGGGTGAGACCAGCTCAAAACAACAAACAAATCAATCTTCATGAATATTCTAACCTGCACATCTCCCAAAATAAACAAAAGAGAATACAGGCAGCTTACCTATCTCCCTAACGAATAAACAGGGGAAAACGAGATGACCAAAAAGGGCTTCTCACCCGTATGACTACCCAGAATGCCTTTAGGCTACACTTTACGCATGGCCAATCCAATCGGTACTCCCACAAGGCAGTGCAGCACGGCCTGGGTGGGAGAGGGAGAGGTTCCGTCTTGAATCAGGTCAAATCTGTCCTTCGTCCAATCGGCCATTTATTGAAGAGCCGACTCCCGTACGCCTGGTCGACATCCTAAACTTCGGCCTATGACCTGTAGAACCGCCTGAGTCCAAACATCCTTTTGGCCGATTTAAAGGGGATGCAACACATTCAGATCCATTAAAGCACGAGTCCACCTCCGACTCCCTGAACGGCGGCACCAGTGCAATATGTCTGCTCTCATTGAAGCTATCTGCAGGGTTTACCATGTAACATGTGACTGGGCAGCGACACTGGGCTCCAGCTCTGAGGCTCTCACCCGAAGGTGAATAGCCTGCACTCCCGATTCCTCACATCTCCTTAATGCGAAGTGTCAGCTGGAGCTCCAGCTGGGCGTGACGGACGGCAACAGCAATAAAGAAATCAATCTTCATGAATATTCTAACTTACCTATTCCCTGGTTGGGAGCCGGACAGAAAAGAGACAGCACACCAATCACATCTTTGATTTGTTCATTCATTCTCTTTAAAGTGTGTTACTGCTCTTCCAGATGTGTACTCGGTGATGTTGCACTCATTGGGCATCATCAAGGGTTAGAGAAACAGAGTCTCACCTGTGTTCACTCAGTCCTCCACCCTCTGAACCTCCACTGGTCGCTCTCACCTGAGCAGACATTGTTCAGAGAGCATGGACACATTCACTCGATCTATATTCATTAATAAGTGAAGCTGCCTCAGGACAACCCTCAGCTCATCAGACCATAACATTTATTATTTTGCTTTTGTGATCATTAAAAATCAAAATCAAGACACCGAATGAGGATTTTCAGAGATGCAATTATAGCTAACCCATATAGGCAAATCACCCACGAAACAGAGGAGGCAGATCAGCAGGATTACAAAATAAAATAATATGCACACACTCAGAGAATCCCAGTGACAGAGAGCAAACAATAAAGGAAAGAAAGTAATGAGCGACATGCAGCCAGAGGGTTCACTGCTTCAGGTGTTTTCATTTGATCAATGAAGCCTCTGAGCGTCACACAACAACTACTGAAGAGAAAAGGAGGAAAGTGTGGAGACAAAATGTTCACCCCGGTACCCCAGATACAAATCTATGAGTTTGGCAATATCTAAAATCTAGAATGAGCAGCTTTGAAACTGCATGGTGCTAACATCCCCAATATTTAATCAATATATCGGACCATTCTCACCTCAACAAACTACAACCGCAGTTACAATTATACATGTATGAGTATGTATGCATGTATGTATGTATATATATAGCCCATCGTAAGTGACTTTAAACTTGAGAGACCATGGAACCTGACTGTAGACACAGGCCTCTCTCTCTCTCTCTCTCTCTCTCTCTCTCTCTTTCTCTCGCTCTCTGCACATATCATGAGGAGATCAGGGAAATGTTCCTTCCTCTTTTAGCTTGAAGGGTAAATGTGAAAGATGTGTCCGGAATTTCCGTTTATTTCCGTTTAACGTCCAAACATGAGCAGCAGAGGCGGCGGTGCTGATGTGTGTTGTGTTGCAGACACAGCCACAGAAGTGATCACGCTAACCAGCTAGCCACTGAAGTGATCACGCTAACCAGCTAGCCACTGAAATGATCACACTAACCAGCTAGCCACTGGAATGATCATGCTAACCAGCTAGCCACTGGAATGATCGCGCTAACCAGCTAGCCACTGGAATGATCATGCTAACCAGCTAGCCACTGGAATGATCGCGCTAACCAGCTAGCCACTGGAATGATCGCGCTAACCAGCTAGCCACTGGAATGATCGTGCTAACCAGCTAGCCACTGGAATGAACGTGCTAACCAGCTAGCCACTGGAATGATCGTGCTAACCAGCTAACCATTGGAATGATCGTGCTAACCAGCTAGCCACTCGAATGATCGCGCTAACCAGCTAGCCACTGAAGTGATCACGCTAACCAGCTAGCCACTGAAGTGATCACGCTAACCAGCTAGCCACTCATACCCTGAGAGGCGATGGAGAGTCACGGCAGTGTGCAGCCCGTCCTCAGTCCGACTTGAGCTTCCGAAGAAGCAGACCCAGTCAATATCGCTGTACATCACTTATTGGATTAAATTAAAAAGGGGCAAAAACAAGAACATTACTTGTTTAAACTCTGCTAAGAGATGGACCTTTAGTGAGCTTTCATTTAGCCAGTGCACACCCCAGCACTGGAGGGTCTGATCCCAGGTCAAATCAGCAAACTATCTGGTGCCGTCGTTACAGAAGTTGGACCCGATTCGGTCCGTCTACCGGAGCGAGAGGAAGGTGCAGGTCCTTTTTCCGATTCTGCCGCTTTGGATTTAAATCATGAAAACGTACAGGCCCGCAATTAGTGGCACCGTAAACACACAGATGTAATTTTCTGACTGTCTCTCAGAGTTTAATCCGTATGGTCGAATGTGTATTCTTTCCCTGCCAAGCTGAGCAGGCGGAGGCACCAAGCATAGAATGAATAGTGAAAAACTATCCCTAATATGCAACTTTTCTTATTCTGTCACTAACAAAACACAAAACATTTAACTGATCACTGCATTATTTATATTAAATCTGTTTTCATGCTCATCGATGGATGCATAATGGCCACACCTTCAGTGTGCTTTAATCTTGCAAAGCTATTGTGTTCCACTCAAAGCCTATTTGAACTTCTGAAAAAGTGTTTTGCATTTACTGGATTATTTTTCTCATGTATTATGTATCGTTTTGAAAGGTATTGTTTGTGGGATTTTCTTCACATTGTATCAGCTTTCCGCTGTATAGCTGAAATGTCTTTGTATTTTCTTTAATCTATGGTTTCTTCTTAACAGTTGGAATGAATGATTGCGGTTTTACCCAAAAGGCTCAGTTTCGAATCCTCTAGAAACCGAAGTCCCACACCGACTCAAGCTCTTGTTTCTGAAGCCGGCAGCCGCACAAGAATAAGGTTTAATTGGTCAACAGCAGCCGAGCAGTGACCTCTAGTGTGACCCTTTCTGCCGGTGGAGAGACGAGCATAAAATTAGACCCGAGTGTCCTCGCCGTGACATTAAGGGAAATGTTCTGTAACTACTCCATGTGTTTCACTTTTCTTCCAGGATGAGAAGACGTGGAAAGGACAAGCTCAAAACCTCACCAGCTGGCTGTCAAGCCATAAATACACCTTTTTGGCGTCTCCCCCTGTCAGGACCTGCCCACAGGAGAGCCTGGAACTGTCACAGTGGAGCTGCAGGCCCTGAATGTATTTCAGCGTCTTGAGTTTTACTGGAGGTGTGTGACGTGATGAAACTTTAATGATACCTGTGGGTAAAGATACTTAACTTCCCAGCAGGAAATGATCAAATGTTCTGCAGTGTTACTTCTGCAAACTTTTTTTTGTCACAGAGCCGCAGCTCCTCGTGTACAGCTGAGGGGGAAATAACTTCAACGGGCAGAAAACAAAAGCTCACAAAATATGGCAAATCTGAACGCTAGCACACATTCAAAAATACTTGTAATGTAATTCTTTGTTATTTCCTCTTAAAAACACTTATTTTGAGGATGCAAAGAAATACAGAGGAAAACACACCTACCTACATTGAATGGCAGTAATCCGTGGCGATCCCACGAACTCAGTGTGAATATAATCCACGTAATCATGAACCAGGAAGTGTAAAGACTGCAGAGGACCCACACTGGGCGAGGATTGGTCAAAACAATAAAGGAAAGGGTCTTTCACACAGCAGTCTGTTGGTCCTGCGCCATGTGACTCAAAAAGCCAACAGTGATTTATTTGCCACGTAACTTCCGTACTTAAGTCCATGTATTTTAACGCTTCTTTTTCTGAAACATAACTAGTTCTGTGGCCTAAACCTTCCCAAGTAGTTTCACGTAGGGTGACCAGATTTGAGTTTGTGAAAAAGAGGACACTTCGTTCGGGGGGGTGGGGGGGAGAGAGGTGGAGGAGGACACTTCGTCGCTGGGGGGGTGTAGCAGTAGTGTGCAGCATGCCGTGAACTTACATTGACGTTGAGATCGGTCGACCAATGACAGTTCTCTCTCCAGTCAGAGCTTGCGCAAGAAGGTGGAACGTGAGGGAGATACCATTTCCAAAACTTGTAAGGGGGTAATAACTATTTTCCCCGACGTAGCAAAATCCCGGACGTTTTTGGAATCCCTGCCGGACGCTTTTTTTAGGTCTCGAAAAGAGGACATGTCCGGGAAAAAGAGGACGTCTGGTCACCCTATTTTCACGTGAAGACAGTTTTGCTAGTTCTTTTTGAAAAGGCTGCAGCATGTCATGAGCAAACATTGCCTCGTGTTGCTCGACTTTGCTCGACAAACGCACAACACAATGAGTCACTTTTTCATAAGCTGTCATGAGGAAGCATGAGGATGAGATGCTCACAGTTGTGTTTCACCAGATCAGAGGACGTTACAATGACTCACATTCCTTTCCTGGAGACTTAACCTTTCCCCAACCATAACCACTGCTTTAACCCTAACCTCAGTCTAGCCCTAACCTCAGTCTAGCCCTAACCTCAGTCTAACCCTAACCTCAGTCTAACCCTAACCTCAGTCTAACCCTAACCTTCCCCTTACATTGAACTATTTTAGGGTGAAGTCTTCCACCTTAAGATGTAATGATCTACCTTATGGGGACGTGTGTTTAGTCCCCAAAAGGAAGGCGAGTCCCCACAATGTGACTGTGTGTAGATTTATGTCCCAACAGCGTGAGTAAAATATGCACACACACACACACACACACACACACACACACACACACACACACACACACACACACACACACACACACACACACACACACACACACATAAATAGATTAGTTTACAAGCTGCTAGCCTGCTGTAAACTGTATTGTACAATCCATTCACTGTGAGGAAATGAGAGTCATCAATATTATGTATTGGGCTCTCCAGTGTGTGTGTGTGTGTGTGTGTGTGTGTGTGTGTGCGCACATCTTGTCTCATATTGATTCAGACTCCAGGCTACAAAGCAGTCAGCTAACACGATTCTGAATAAAATAAATCTGGCCTTGGAGGCAAAGGCTCCTGACACAGAGCTGTCATATCCCCTTACCCTCTGTCTCTCTCTCTCTCTCACACACACACACACACACACACACACACACACACACACACACACACACACACACACACACACACACACACACACACACACACACAATGACGTTCATCTATGCACCGGTGCGATTGCGTCAGAACCACTGAATGATTAATCACACCTGAGTTGAAGCGCGCTTGTGTGTGTGTGTGTGTGTGTGTGTGTGTGTGTGTGTGTGTAGGACACATAAAGAGAGCAAGATGAGGAGGAGAGGGAAAGATGTGTGTTCTGTCTCAACCCGTCACATGACCTGCAGCAAACCTTCTGACAGAAAGACGGAACACACACACACACACACACACACACAAACACACACAAACACACACACACACACACACACACACACACACACACACACACACACACACACACACACACACACACCACCGTCTCCTAAACTAAAAGGACCCGTCGGTGCAGAGCTTCTGGACAGGCCGTGATGTGCGATGGGTTTGGACACGACTCTGCTGACGGCAACATTTCTACATGTTGTTGTCTCGCTGACATGAGAGCATCCAAAGAAAACAGTGTCTGAGCAGAGATCATCGCTGGCACAGATATCGGTTGCGAGAAGTCCGTCAGCTCATAAACATGTCGGCAGTACATTTGCTATGATAATTAAAAGCAGATCCGTCCTTGATGTGGAACACGCTGTAAAGCAGATTAAAAAACGGTTCCCTTTAGTTCAGTGATTGAATACGATGACGGATTAGAACTGTATGAATACAACTCAAACAAGGTGAATCATTTACACACTAATGCATTTTATTTGTACCTATAGAGTTAAGTTATGCCTGATTCAGTGAGAGAGGTATGAGTCAAGTGCATGTGTCCACTGTGATCCTGTTAGACTACACAGCGGAGGTTCAGCAGTTCATCTCCACGTTGAAGCATCCCATTTTTTTCCGCTGCAGATTTTGTCGGCTGCACATTCAACCTCCCCAAAGGTGCTCTGCTGGATTGAGATCCGGTGGCTGAGGAGTCCATTGTAATACACATGATCACAAATACAACGCCATCCATACATCTGTTCACAGCCGCTCTCTGTAGGTTTAGAGAAATCCGATGACATCAGCAGTTTCTGAGATTCAAACTCTTAATCATCCCACTAAAGTCAAAGTCCCTTTTCTTCCTGGTTCTGGTGTTCGGGCTGAACGACGCCTGAACCTCTTGACCTTTGTAAAGGTTCTTCTTGAAGTTCTAACCCCAGAGGGTGAAGTTGTAAGACGGAATGTAAAAGCCTTCGGTTCTCTTTAAATTCATGTTGTTTTAACAAAAATAAAATGTGCATTCCATGACATTTCATCAGGATCTGCTAAACACATAAAAAACACATTACCACTCAAATGCGTTTTATAAATCCATTATCAAACACATTTTTTGAATGGGGTAAAAGTACAACTTGTGGGAGTACTTGTGGGAGTACTTGTGTGGCGCTATAGAGGTCATTTCATCCCATTTATTCCCTCATTTTGTGACTCAGCCTCGTTTTTTCTCTTTAAGTCCTTGGGACTTTGATCTCGTTTCCAGATTGCTTCTGATATTCTCCTCTGATCTTTTCATTTAAAAATGCCACACTCTGCATGCTGCATATTTAAGAACTATGTGTAATATTCTGATGAATTTCTTTCCCACAACAGCTGCGGGAATGAACGCTGGTGAATTTTTTAAGGTAACACATCCGTTTAAAGTTCTAAATTGGCTTTTACATGGGTCAATAATAGGCCCCAGTGTGTTTGCATCTGCTGAGCGATTCAGTTTTAATGTGGTCTAAAACACTCCATCATCCATTTATATGGACCTGAAATGCATTACTAATATTCTAGGATGTGCACGCTCACAGACGCTTTCACGGTGAGCTCCAGATGCTGCACACACACGGCTGTAGGCTACACACACACACGCACACATTTATGCAGAAGTGCACACACTCCTAGTGGTGTTAATGCAAATCAAATGAATAAATTATTTTCTCTCCTTATCCACTTTGTGAGGATAAGGAAATCCGTTCTGTGTAATGGCTGTGGCCGTAAGGATAGTACCAAACGATTACTCTGTGTCCAATAGCTTAGGGTGACCATAGTCGTTTAGAGTCACTGACACTGTTATCATATTTGTAAGGAATAAGCTATATGCTGTAGAGCTTCAGTTGTGGATGCTTATTCAAAAGCCACTACTGCTTTCATTTAGAAAGTGGGAATGTGTCGAAGGGATGGCAGCAGTTGTTTGACTGGATCATTGGTCTTTTAGTCCAACACTTATGTCCTGAGGGAAACATCAACATCTATTGGATGGATGCCCATGCCACTAAAAACATTTAGACAACATGATGTTGACAACATTATGCCTGAAATAACTTGCATTATCTCTACTGACCAGCAGGGGTGACTCCTCTGGTTGTATAGAAGTATATGCTTCATGTGTTAAAGCTGCATTCTCTCTCCTGACCACCAGGGGGCGACTCCTCTGGTTGTATAGAAGTCTATGCTTTGTGTGTTAAAGCTGCATTCAGGATTACCGCTCTACCCATGAGCTTGACATGTGACTCTGAGTCCTGTACGTGAGTTAGACCGCTACAACGGTTGCAATGGCAATTGCACACATAAAAATGGCCGCCGCTCTGCCCATCCTGCGACGTTGATTTTAATTGGGAATGTCCGTTCCGCTCCTCTTCTATTTCTGTAACTCTGACTCACCAGGAACTCAAGTTTGTTTTGTCGTTTCCCAACATTCCCTTTTCCAGTAGAAACAGGAAATATACCAACATCTCCATCCTCGCCAGTACAGGAATGAGAAACACGTGTAGGACGTTATGATCACCATGGGATCACCACAGCACATGCGTCCAGGTGTCATGATGTCTGCATTCATTACTTCACCGTTAACACAGCGTGCCCAAACAGGGCGGATTGCCAGGAGCTGCAAATTACAAGTCAGCTGCTGATTACCAATGTAAAACACACATGAAGAGGTACGGCAGACACTCTACTAAACTGAATTCATTACCAGGTTTCAGTGGATAGGCTGTCTAGTAATTCTAATACAGAAAAAAAGAGCTATTTGAAGTTATTGTAGTATGTGTTTCTCAAGATTAACATTCCTTAAACCCCTACACAAAGAGGCTGTTTGGAATTTGTAATTCAGAATAATGAGAAGCAAGTGTGTGACACTTGAAAAGGTAAGTCAGAAGCTACAGTAGTATATCCTGTTATGGCAGCTTTCCTGGGAAATTAGCATTTCAAGACCCTGAGACGAGTCACTCCTCGTTGTTGTTTTACAGCATAATAAAGTTATAACGGCGCTGTTACATAACCAGTTTAAAACACTGGAGACAGGAGGTCTGTTCAGAATCAGAATCAGAATCAGAATCAGAAACCGTTTATTGCCAGGAATGTTTACACAAACAAGGAATTTTTCTAGGCGGAAGGTGCATAACATTAGACATGAGACGTTATCCCTCAACAGTTTACTAATAAGCAAAAACATGCTTTATACTAATTGTTGTTATTCCATGACTGATGTTAAGTGTTGATTTGAGTGACGCCCTGTTCTGGTGCCTGAGTCTTCTTGACCAGGGTCCAAGATGCACAGCTCTGAGACGAGCAGGTTGGATCCACACAGGCAACCCGATATCACGGGAAGATACGCAGTATGGCATTTTATGATGTGACACGATAAGTCATTTTTTTTTTCATTATTTAACGGGAAGTTGTAACAGAGAAATCGTCAGTTCGGTTAAGGCAGCGGAACCACCTAGTTGGGTTGAAGAAGAACCTCAGGGTTAGGCTTAACATAAGTATGTATACTTAGTGAAACGTTAATGTGACATCATTGGCAATCTCCTGTTTGAAAGTCCTGTTTGTTTGACCCCCACCATAAGTTGTCTTTCTCATGCTTTACATACATCACTTGCGTATTCAAGCATAATCCTTTGCGTTGTACAGACTGCATGGCGTGACATGAAAGCAACAACGGCATTGTTATTGCACGCTGAATGACGTACACATTGTCATGACATTCATGTGCCATCTGGTGAGGCCGGGCTGGCCCTTCTGATGAGGGAGGAAGGTCATCTGAAGGGCAGGAGCCAGCGCCCCACCAGATCTAAAACGACGGGAACTAGTCCGTGGCAAGCCAGAGACTAACTAACGAGGAGTTGTGACAGACATACATGGAGAACATAATTGGATACCACCAAATTATCTTGCATGAAGTGGTGACGTCACAGGCAGAGCCGACAGTGATACGGGTGAGACACTGTTTCTACAGTTTTACCACAGACGACTGTAGATCCTTCACTTCTCCCTCCCATGATTCTGCCTTTGCGACAGGGTCATGAAACATTCGGGGGGGAACGGTATCAGCTCTCATTTTCAGTTAAATAATAAAACTAGAGATTAGAGCTTCCTCCGGAAAATAACAGCTAAGCCTTTCTATTTCAAATGATTCACTCTGTGACTCACCCCGAAGCTCAATGGGCCTGCAGATGGAGCTGCACTAAAGGGCCTATGCTATGACTCACTGGCAGACCCACTAGGTCTACGCTCATCATCCCATCACCAGTAGGGTTTTCTCCAAATGAAAACATTAATTACAAACATTTACAAAACCCTGTATCATATTTTAAAGCCTGGAATAGAGCAGGCACAACAGAAGGTTTTGATTTTTCAGGAATTAAGGAAATCCCATCGTCCTCGCTCTGTTTGTCGTCATCTCTCTCTTGGATCCCCAACTCTCTCTCTCTCTCTCACTCACTTGCTCTGTTTGCAGCCTCTTCCTCGACTTAAGGAAGATTTCTTCATGTGTGTACAGTATATGTGTGCATGACAAATACGGAGAAGAGGCGATTACATAAACCGTTCTGCTGTAGGGTTCAAATGTTCACTGGAGAGGAGTAAACCCAGGACAGGACTCTGCTTTGATATACATACATTCTGCACATGAGAGGTAGGAAGAGGACAGAGTTAAAGGGGGGATTTTACACATCAAGGTCTCTATTTGATCCCCAGGAGGAATACACTGCAGTACTGCTTATGGGGTACTCCTAGGTACAAATAAAAAAAATAGGACACAACAAGATATATGAAAGTCACAAATGTCCGGATCTATTTTCTGACTAAAAATAAATAAATCAAATCAAATCTTGAGGTCTTGACGACAAGAAATAATTCTGTAGCATGGATTTGTTCTTAATTGTTCTGAGTTAACAAGTAAACACAAATGTATTATCCTTTTCTCAGGAATGGGAGAACAGAAGATGTTGAGTGATGAACTCTCTAACGGGCCTGCAGTATGGTGGTCCAGGCCGGTGGGGTCTAAACATCAGGGGTTTGTGGACCTACAGGAGGGGCTCTCCTTCCTGACAGAGGCGTTGGTGTGGAACACAACATTGTTAAGGGCCACGTTATGTGCTGTTTGTGGCCCTGCATCAGGCTCAGGATAGGGGGTCATGAGGAGGGCTGGCCGGTGTAACCCCAAGCAGCACTCTACTGAACAGCCCTGAAGATAAAAAGACTTATTGCAATAATCAGTGTCACAAAATACCATCTAAGAAACACACAAAACATGTTCAATGCACCGTTACCTTTGGCCTGCTCTTGTTTGTGACACAGTACCGGCTCCCTTGAGATCTGGGAGTCGTGGACTGACCCAGACCGCTTTGTTACCAGACAACGATGAGCATGAGTCACCTGAGAAAGCACTTGAGGTGAACGATACTTCTACAAGATAACAGCGCTAAAGTCAACGTAGCATCAATGTGCATTTGAACAACAACTCCATGGTGGAGAGAAATATAGTCCAATGTGCTGACCTTTGACCTTTTAATTACACCTGCTGCTACATATTCTGCTAACCCTTTATATCCATGCAGGCAGTGTGCTGGAATGACGATCAATGAGCGTCATTACCTATCCTCCAGATCCATAGTATAGACTTCTTCATTTATGGCCAAAGGGAAAGTTTTGTAGCTTTAAAAAACACACACCCACAATGAGGTGTGTGTTAATGACATGCAATTAAATGAAATGTATTTAATGGCTGTGGAACGACTCGGGATGTACAGAGTCGTCTTCATTCCCACACAGACGTGAGGAGACGGGCATGTGGTGCCATCGATGGCTCCGATCATTCTGGGGAACCCTGTGAAAAGGCCTCCAACGCTACACTTCAAAGGGTCTAAATTATTTACAGATCAAGGGGTCACATCGGTTAACGCCTGCCTGCTTTGTGGTAAAAGCCCTCTTGTGTGCTCTGCGTGGGCAAGTGGCCGGGGAACACATCAATGCATCAAGTAGCTCTGTCACGTTGAGAGGTGCTCTGCTTTCACCCACGGGAAGCATGGAAGTACCTGTAGCAAAGTAATGCAGAAGCAATAGATAATGTCTGGAAGCGAACGCCTCCAACATACGGCTCAAGAGACTGACGGAGATAAATCAGTCCCTCTGCAGAGAATCTGTACGTCTCATATAAAAACTGTTTCCAGGGGAAGCAAAAGGATTTTTGATGGTCCAAAATAATTCTTGCCCTCCTAAGAGACCCGCTCACAATCCGCGTACCGAACTCCATAAGATCTTCTAGGAATGGGGATACCATTTTCGAAGATAATTGATTGGTCAGTGGGCGGCGCTTTTATACAAGTTGATCTCTTATCTCCAACATAACTTGCTCTGGAGCAGCGGAGTTGCTCAACACAAGTTAAGAAGTGAACCTCTGTCAGGCTTAACCCTGAAGTTGTGTGTTTGTTTTTATTCAGGCAATCATTACAATACAATAATTAAAGCCACAATGTAAAATACAAAACAGAAAGACTGAAAAGGTAGAAGCATAATGCTTATATATTACTACCCTAAATTATTATCAATTAAATCAGATAATTAATTTGAAATGAAGAAAAAATTAAATAAATATATATATAAGCCTTCTCTGCTGGCCTAAACAGAATCACAAAGTTATAGCTATTTTATAATGTAATTGTTTTTCACAAATACACTACAAATACACGCTCCCTCTGCTTCTGGCTGCTGCACAGCGCGGCGCTGCAGCTGGTTAAGGACAGCTCTTGTCCAATCACATTTCATCTCTGTTTCTCTATGGGAGAAAAGCCAGTTAAACTACATGCTAACGGCCTGCTAGCATATGGACGCATGTTTTGCCACAGGGCCCAGCGTGACCATTAACGTGCGCTGTGATTGGTCAGTGGAGCAGCAGCAGTAGGTGGCGGTAATGCACCTTTTGTTGGATGCAATCCGCCATATAACCCAAAAAGAAGCGACTATGATGTAGAAAATCCACGGCCTGCCACTGATGTGTGTGTGTATATATATATATATATATATATATATATATATATATATATATATATATATATATATATATATATATACATACATACATTTCATTCACACTTGTAACCCTCAACAATTTTTTTATAAATAATCCTTTTGAAAACCAAAAATGAGTTGACCGTTCTTACATTCATGTCAGCGTTGTTCCATAATTGAACTCCTGTGTAGCGCCCTGAAATATGTTATTTCATATGTCTTACTAATTTAATACAACTGTGTCCATTACTAACAATTTACTTTAAATTGTGTGATTAAGTTAAGTCATATGTTGTTGTTCCAATGTTTGAGAACATTACATTACCTGTACACATACTGGCTGTCAAGGGCAGACAGTATTGCATGCAGTTTAGAAAAGAGCGCTGTCTCTTTAAGAGAGGAGTGAAGTAGACGTGCAGTATACTGGCCAAAGACAAAATGTATGCTTGTTATGAAACTGGGATTTGTTAAATAAAAGTTGCAAAACTGAAGAAGGACGTGTTTGTGGGCAGTTTGTTTTAAGGGTGCAACATAATTTTGGTCCAAGCAAGTTTTCAGCCGAAAAAAGTGTGTTTTTGAAGCAGATGGCACCACGGACGAGGAGTTGAGCCGAGCTAGCTTGTAATGGCGGCTAGCAGCAGCAACAAGTTCATGACGCAGCAGCAAAGACACACGGAGGGAAAATAAACAAAGCATTCTTGCTTTCTTCAAGCTGTGAGTTTATCCAAAGACTGAGCAAATATCGACAGTGAGTGGGAATTGCTACTGGCTAAGGCGGAGGAGAAGCTTCTCACTTTATCACTAAGAGATCTCACTGCAGTAAGGGAGGAACTAGGACTTCGGCCCAGTGCTGAGATCAGATCTTCATGTCGCCTACTGAGAAAGCTGATCCTAGGTCACCTGGAGAGTGAATATGTTACTGGTGTGGAGGATGCAGGACTCTCAGAGCTTTTAGCCATGAACGATTTCATTGATGACTTGGATCAACAGACTAACAAGGGTGGACAGCCAGGAGCAGCTACGTGGCGCCCCCCTGTCGTCGGTACATGGTACTGCACCTCAACCAGCTTTGTCACCACAGAGGCCAAGCCATTTAACAGGCTCAGAGAGAGACTCAGTACAAAGCAGAAACAACGTGAATCTGCATCCCATGTACAGGAAGGATTTTAAGATTACTGGTCAAATTGGTGAAATGGGACAAACAGACAAACTGAATTTCACCAGCCTTGAAAGACAGATTGAACGTGGACTACAAAAAGGATATGATGAAGGTGAGATTGTAGAAGCAGTAATCCAGTCTATTGTACCTGAAGTTAGATTAAAGAGTTATTTGGAGAGCAGACAAGAACTGTCACTGAACTCTTTAAGACAAGTCCTTAGGACTCATTTCATTGAGAAAGATGCCACATAACTGTATCATGCACTGACCTGTGCGGTCCAAGAGCCAAAAGAAAACCCTGTGCAGTTTCTAATTTGCACTATGGACCTCAGACAGAAAGTTATGTTTGCATCAGAAAGAGCCAAGGTAGGGCTGCAGTATAACCCTGAACTTATACAGAACCAGTTCTTGCATACATTGGTGACAGGATTACAAGACGATGCTGTATGTTCCGATAACAAGCCTTACCTGCTGGATCCATCTGTACCAGATGAAGTGTTACTCGAGAAAATTAGCGTTGCTTACAGTATGGAACAGCAACGGAGAAGCAAACTCTTTTCTGTCTCCAAACAAAAAGTAGTGAGAGTGGCCATGGTTCAAGAGGAGAACACTGAAGTTGAACAGTGTAGTGGTGAGAAGAAAAATAAGAGCCACACAGCTAAGCCCAACACCATACTGGAGAAGCTTGATTCTGGTAATAAAGTAATCTGTGAAGCCTTGCAGAACCTCATTACACATGTTGCTAGTCTCAACCAAGGACATAAAAGAAAAGAAGAAGACAGACCGTTTAAAACTATGCAGAACAACTCTGGTAGTGCTGTACGAAACCCAAGAAAGTGTTTAGACTGTGAGAAATCAAACCATGAGGGCCGATGTACACACTGTTACAAGTGTGGCAGCAGTGAACATTGGGCCATTGGATGTCGAAAAGGAAAAGATATCACTGCCAGCACATGCAAAATAGAAGTGGCCAATGTTAAGTTGGACAATGTTGCTATGCTAAGTAGTCAGGCTTCATTGACTAGAAAACAAGAAAGAACAGCAAAGTTAGTGGGACGCAAAAGTCTTGTCCAGTGTAACCTTGGTGGAGTTCAGACTACAGTGTTATGGGATACAGGATCCCAAGTTTCTATTGTTGACATGGACTGGAAAAAGACATACTTACCAGATGCTGAGATTCGACCTGTACAAGAGCTCTTTGATGAGGAAAAATTTGATCTTTCCGCTGCAAATGGGACAAAGATACCATATGAAGGATGGATAGGAGTGGAGTTCAGCCTACTAGCAAACAAGGACAGTGAACTACTAGTGCCGCTATTGGTGACCACTAGCCCACTTGCAAAACCAATAATAGGGCTCAATGTTATTGAAGAGTTAGCACAGACTAGCATATCTACTGACAGAACAGTGGAAGGCAAATTTGTACACAGTCTTGGATCAGCCCTGGATGTCGGACAAAAAACAGCAAGAGCAGTATATTCTGTTTTGAAAAAGCAGGAAGGCTTGTCAGAGTTAGCAGATTTCCGCTGTACTCTGAAATACAGACCAGGAACTGTCAACTGTGATGCAGACTTCTTATCCCGTCAACCACCAGAAATGGACGAGATAATGAAAGAATGCACAGAGGAGTGTAAACCAGAAGACATTGCAGCAGTTGGAGAAGTACTGCGAGCTCAGAACAAAGGTGACACTGATTGGATTTCAGCCATCACATATAACGTAGATGTGTTACCTGAACTGACCACTACATGTGAAACTACTGTCAAACCAATACCAGTTGAAGAAATTCAGGCAAGTCAAAGAGAGGATGAGGCGATAAGCAGAGTCATCGCTCTAAAACAACAGAACGAACGCCTGAGATACAAAGACAAGATCAAAGAGTCAACGACGGTGAAATGCCTCCTGAGGGAGTGGCCTTGTCTTCACTTCGATAAGGATGGAATCCTGCGACGAAAGACAAACTCTCGAATCCAGCTTGTGGTTCCTGAAAAGCTCAAGACACTGATCTATCAGCAACTACATGAGGAAATGGGACATTTAGGAGCTGACAGGATTATATCTTTAGCCAGAGAAAGTCCAAAGTCTCATTCTAAATATGCTAAGAAATGGCGAGGGTCAATGCAAGAGGCCTATAACATTGCACAGGAAAACATGAGAAAAGCGAGTGAAAGAGGACAAAAACACTACAACCAGAGAGCATGGAGTTCTGTACTTGAGCCTGGAGACCATGTACTAATCCGGAACCTATCCGAGAGAGGAGGACCAGGAAAGATCCGAGTTTATTGGGAAAACAAGGTACATGTGGTCAAAGACAGAAGAGGAGCGAACAGTCCTGTGTATGTGGTGGAACCTCTGGATGGAGAAGGTAGAGTGAGAACCCTCCACAGAAATATTATGTTACCTTGTCCTTACCTTACTGATGGACAGAGCACCAAAGATAATAAAGTAAGAAATGAAGGCCAGAAGAAAGAAAAGGACAACATGCTAAAACCAAGAGTAAAAACTCAGACTTACCATGGAGACTCTGAGAGTTCAAGCGAGGAAGAATATGCTTTGTGGGTGCCTGGACATCGTCAAAAGACTCACCTTAAGCCCCAGTCTTCAAGTCCACAACGAGGCGACTTTCCAGAGTAGAAACTCAGGCTGAAAGACCCATTCAGAACGAAAGGAGCCAGCCACAAGAAGAGAACACTACTCAGGACAGAGGTCAAATGGAGGAGAGACAATGCTTCAGGAGCAGGAGATGAGTCAACACTCGGATGCTGAGGAAGTACCAGAACCAGAACACCAAGTGTATGAAGAAGATACAGTGTCTTCAGAGGACGAATATGAACCTGAGAGAGTCAGACGTTCTACAAGGACACGCCAACCTTATGTATAATCCTTATGTATAATGAGTTAGGGAAAACTAGTTTTACACACCTGTGAAAGTAGGGAATGGAAATTAAAGTGTTTGAGTTCATCAAAAACACAGCTAATGCTAAGTTAAGTCGTATGTTGTTGTTCCAATGTTTGAGAACATTACATTACCTGTACACATACTGGCTGTCAAGGGCAGACAGTATTGCATGCAGACTGGTGTCTGGTGGCTTTGGGTTTGAATTGTGTGTTTTGTGCATTATCAAATTGAAATAATTGTCCACATCCCGGTTGATTTAAGTTATTATATATTCACTGCAACACGCAGCATGGCATCACAGCAGAAAGAAAGGGCTGAAAATAAGCGTGTCCATCCATAAAAACCTGTGACTAATGCAGAGTCATTTGTCATTTGTGAAGGTATGCAGATTGTAACCTTTCCCACGTAAGACAAAAGCAAGATGGGTCAGTAGGTGTTTGTTTCTGTGGGAACGTGGACTACACCTTTTGAGATTGAAATACAACTAATATGATGAATCGGAGACGATGGCGACATAATGACTGGTGAAAACAGGACGACCCTTTGGCAGACACGCTTTGGCATCCCTATAGTATCCATGCCCATGCCAGAATCGTCACTATGTCAATGACTTTGGATATTCATGGAGTCACAAGGCCGCCTTGGGTAACAGCCAATGACTATTGCATCTTGGCTGTCAATAAAGGTTTGTGGACTTGAAGCCTGCTGCATGTCAGCCGTTCTGCTGAGCCTCTGGGGAGCTCGGGCCCATGCGGAGCTCCTGGTTCGTATCCGCTGTCAACTTGCAAACAATCACAAGGCGTCATCTTGTCTCATGCAATAAACGGCTGCCATGGAACAAATCTTCAATGGCACTTTCCAGGCTACACTGAGAGAGGAAGACGAGCGAGGAAAAGAAAAACGAGTAATGCAGAACTATGCAGGCGATGCCGCGAGCTCCCTTCAGTCTGAACCATGTGGGTAAGAGGAAGGTTCAGTGTAGTATCTGACAACATTAAGAGATATAAGATGGATCGAAAACCTTTGAGGCAATTTTATAAAATGTTATTTATACAACATTTCATACCTACAATTAGCAGTGACATGATAATCACGGCTACATAATTGTCACAATGTGTCCCATTTCTCTTCCCAATTCAACCACAAGACAAAGCGCTGTCAATTAGAGAAGAAAAACACGGAAGAGGAATTATCAACGTTCCAGCAGCACAAAGACAAAACATAATTTTTTTGCACTTCTGCTCAGCTGCAGATTAATTTTGCCTCATGAGTCAGCCATTAATGTTGAATGGTCTATAAAACACCAGGTGCAAATTGCTGCATTGCGGCACAAGCACTCGCTCTTCCAGCGAAGGCAAAGTACGCCGTCAGTGGGTTTTCCTGCTGAAACAAATGAATGAGCGAAGTCAAAAACATTTTGACTAGAATGGCCAATATGCAGATGAGTTCTCTCGGCACAAAGGAGACTGTTGACGGATGCTGTGAGATGACTGAATGGACAAATCACAGCCACCTAAAACAAACAAAAACAAACATTTGCATATGGTGCGAGGCACTGTTGAAAGAACAATGTGCAGAAACATACATGGTTACATTGGTTATGCAAAATGATGAAAATCAGTCGCATGAAAATATGCCACGGGGTAAGCACCAAAGAGAAACTCACATTAGGAAGCCCTGACATATACAGTCAGGTCCATAAATATTTGGACATTGACACATTTCTCATTATTTTGGCTCTGTACACCACAACAATGAAAAAAAGAAAATCAAGATGTGCTTTAAGTGCAGACTTTCAGCTTTAATTTGAGGGTATTTACATCCAAATCAGGTGAATGGTGTAGGAACTACAACAAATTCAAATGTGCCCACCCTCTTTTTAAGGGACCAAAAGTAATTGGACAATTGGCTGCTCAGCTGTTCCAAGGTCAGGTGTGTGTAATTCCCTCGTTATTTCATTTACAAGGAGTAGATAAAAGGTCTAGAGTTAATTTCAGGTGTGGTATTTGTGTTTGGAATCTGTTGCGGTCAACTCTCAATATGAAGTCCAAAGAGCTGTCACTATCAGTGAAGCAAGCCATCATTAGGATGAAAAATCAAAACAAAACCTTCAGAGAGATAGCAAACACATTAGGTGTGGCCAAATCAACTGTTTGGTACATTCTTAAGAAGAAAGAACGCAATGGTGAGCTCAGCAACACCGAAAGACCCGGAAGACCACGGAAGACAACTGTGGTGGATGACAGAAGAATAATGTCCCTGGTGAAGAAAAACCCCTTCACAACAGTTGGCCAGATCAAGAACACTCTCCAGGAGGTAGGTGTATCTGTGTCAAAGTCCACCATCAAGAGAAGACTTCACCAGAGTAAATACAGAGGGTTCACCACAAGATGTAAACCATTGGTGAGCCTCAAAAACAGGAAGACCAGATTAGAGTTTGCCAAAAAACATCGAAAAGAGCCTGTACAGTTCTGGAAGAACATCATATGGACAGATGAGACAAAGATAAACTTGTACCAGAATGATGGGAAGAGAAGAGTATGGAGAAGGAAAGGAACTGCTCATGATCCAAAGCATACCACCTCATCAGTGAAGCATGGTGGAGGTAGTGTTATGGCGTGGGCATGTATGGCTGCCAATGGAACTGGTTCCCTTGTATTTATTGATGATGTGACTGCTGACAAAAGCAGCAGGATGAATTCGGAAGTGTTTCGGGCAATATTAGCTGCTCATATTCAGCCAAATGCTTCAGAAGTCATTGGACGGCGCTTCACAGTGCAGATGGACAATGACCCGAAGCATACTGCGAAAGCAACCAAGGAGTTTTTTAAGGCAAAGAAGTGGAATGTTCTGCAATGGCCAAGTCAATCACCTGACCTGAATCCAATTGAGCATGCATTTCACTTGCTGAAGACCAAACTGAAGGGAAAATGCCCCAAGAAGCAGCAGGAACTGAAGACGGTTGCAGTAGAGGCCTGGCAGAGCATCACCAGGGACGAAACCCAGCGTCCGGTGATGTCTATGGAATCCAGACTTCAGGCTGTCATTAACAAAGGATTGCAAAGGGTTTCCAACAAAGTATTAAAAGTGACAATTAAATTTATGATTATATTAATTTGTCCAATTACTTTTGGTCCCTTAAAAACGGGGTGGCCACTTATACATTTGTTGTAGTTCCTACACCGTTCACCTGATTTGGATGTAAATACCCTCAAATTAAAGCTGAAAGTCTGCACTTAAAGCACATCTTGATTTTTTCATTTCAACTCCATTGTTGTGGTGTACAGAGCCAAAATAATGAAAAATGTGTCAATGTCCAAATATTTATGGACCTGACTGTATATATATATATATGGTGTTTCACGATATAACAGTTATATATAACCGACGATATAACCGACGCCACCTCGGTTTCTCTTTCCTCAAGTTCATGCCTTTCGTAAAATATTTTTTTTGGGATTTTTGCAAGATGACCATATGATTACGAGTTAAAACTCGTGAAAACATGGCATTAAGTATTTCGCTGTAACATTTAATATTCATGACTAAATAAGCAGGAATCCAAGTAAATAAACAACACCCTCAGGCCGTATTTAACCATCCTTTAACCTCTAATCTGCCACATGAGGTCCGTGTGTGATTTACTCTCATCAAGCAAAGATTAAACAATTGGCACAATTGGCACTTTAAAGTCAGAGGGTATTTTAAATGAATCCTTTCTAAACACCCCTTTAATTTAATGTCAGAAGTCCATATTGGAGTTCTCATCATCCCGTTGAATGTAATTTGACCGAGCGCATCTCCTAATTTCTTTGTATCTGTCGATTAATCTTGTCACTGAAGGGGTGAACTCACAAAAGGACAGCAGCCGCTAGCCTGCACAAATGAGACAAAAAGAAAGTGTGTAATCCTCACAGCACTCTCAGGGTGAGATGCACCCCCGACTGTGCCGACAAAGCACACTGTGCTGTTTGCGCGTGTCTAAATTAGGTGCTGCGCAGACACTGGGCGCAAAATCGCCTTTCAATGCAAATGAGCCTCATTACAAAGCAGTCCCATTCACAAAGATCAGCGCTAACAGCCACATGCGGTCACTTTGACGTTATTAGCGTCCTCAGAGAATTGGCGGTAACAGGAGATGAGGATGTCAGCTCAAAGGCGTTAATGTTGGGATGCGATGAGTGAATACAACTCGCGAGTCAATGGGGAGACGCACTTATCGCGAAACTCACAAAATATGAGAATATTTTCGTCATCCACCTGCAAATGTGCAGGTACATATGGGCACGACGAAAGGCAAAAAGGTAAAAGAGTCGACCTGAAACCAGGTTTCTAAAAATAATAAAAGGGTCCAAGCTCCGCCCGAGTTGATGAAGCGTGTCGGCTTTTGACAGAACGACTCTCACCTGGAGCACATGTGTACTTTGCCACGAGGATAATTACATTCACACACAAAATAGGGCAAATTGCACTCAGCTTCAAAACTCCATTTCTGCAGCAATTCACGTTGCCATCAGCGGCCGCAGTCCATTCTTTGTGAATTGGCACCTGGGCTTATTATTATTTCCCCTCAACCGACTGACCCCCAGGAGTCTGTGCAGATTATCGACGTTGACTACTCCCCGTGTGGACTCAAGAGTGTACTTTAGAGAACGCACCCGAGGCAAAGATTCTCTGGTAGAGAGACGGACAGACGGGGGAAACAAGGAAATCCGTCTGATCTGTTAGCCCGCGGCGCCGCGTGCATCAATGAGCCCTGAACGACGGGGAGAGAGGCGGTGTGTGTGTGTGTGTGTGTGTGTGTTCAGGGTCAGTGGGCTGACCCCATTTCACTGAGCACACAGGTTGAACGTGTCAAACGATCGGTCGACCCCTCGCCTCCCCCCTGAGGCGGGTTCACAGCCTCACACGGCGTGGTGCGAGGCTTCACAGCTTCTACAGCGGCAGCAGCCAGTCCAACGCGGCTCAGCCCTCGCTGTCTTCCTGCGTGTGGAGACCTGTCACTCTCGGCTCTGCGCTGCCGACTGCCTGCATCCGCCTCCCGAGACGAGAGAGGAACCGCTTGGGCTTCTTCCAGCTCGTTCCAAAGCCTCTGCGGCGCCACAAAGCGGGTGCAGTTGCTTCCCCCACGTGGTCCCAGACGACAGCTGGCCTCTTCACAGTTCAAGGCTGAACTGCAGGGGGAGCCGACGAGGAAAGCCCCGGCAGCGCCCGTCAACCTCGGGCCCATCTGTGAGCGCAAATGAAGAAATGTGGAAAAGGAACGGGCTTCGACTGTGCGGGGCGACACACAGCATTTGCATTCCCGAGACCCAGTCAGTGGGACGCTTGTTCAGTTTTTAATGCCACACCATGGAGTCAACACAACTCTGGACATTCTTTCTTACAATATTTTGACACTTATTGCTCCAGTTTTGTGGCTTTCCTCAACAGCATCGATGAGTTTCCTTCAACTCATCGTTGAATCCTTCCGGTTTTCTAGTTTGAATCACCAATACTTAATATTCCTGTCATGGTTTCCATATTTATATATATCGCTGCAGAGTCTGGAAAGATACCGCACGAGCTTCCAGTCTGGACCTTCTTGCGATAATACTGTAAATGTTTCATCACCTTATTTGTTCAATTTGTGAATGTTTTGCTATCTTCCTCTTTTTTTTATTGAAATAGAAGATGCACAGGACCTATCGTTCCTTCAGGGCAACAGAGCATCGCATGCACATCAGAAAAAGCTGCCAGTAGACTGATGTTAATAAGATCAGCCAAGCTCTGGTACACTTCATATTCTTACACGAGTTCTTTTCAACAGCAGGAAGTTGACTCTCATACCATTCATCAGGATCTAGACTCGAGGCTGTATCCTCCCCATCCTCGCTCGGCCCACACAATTTGTTTTAGAAAGTAGGGTAATGATAACTGGTAATAGTCATTGCATTCACACACAGCAAAGGGCTGTGCTAATAACATTGTGTTTTGTGAATACCTATATGCCACTAACTTATGAGAGCAATACTTTGAATAAGGAGCGGTCGAGCTGTCGGAGCTACCGCGGAGCCCACACTGTCACTAACTCTCCCTGAATAATATTATCGTTTTCAGAGAGAAGCAGACTCGATTCATCGAGGATGTCAAACGGATTCAGCAGCAAAAATGGGTTAAAAAGATAACGATAGGAGCTAAAGCTGCAGATCTCAGTGTAAAAGTGGTGATGGAGACAGAAGACAATGACGTTAAGTAACAGCACTGATCCTGTAAAGCCGGGTAGGTCTTTAGTCATTGTTAAGATCATTAAAAAGCAAAAGCGGCATGTGTCTACATTCAGTATACCTTGACAACCTAGCATAGCATACAAGTTGTAGCGTACCCCTCCGACAAATGGTCCTGAACTTTGACTGATGATTTCATGTGTCTTTTATTAATTATAAAAAAACAACGTCAGAACTTGTGCCTCTTCTGGGGGGTGCTGATACCGTTTCTTTTTCCATAAAATTTGACCGTTAAACCGTAACTTTTAGCCGTTTCAAACTACGGCTAAAACTACGCTTTTCCGCCTTAAAAAAAAAGCACCATTAGGAAACCAAATAGATTTTTCTCACTGCAGACACAAAACATGCAACAAAAAACAACACAATTGATTGACAAACAGTTTCAAACTTTAGAACACATATTGACTTGACTTGTTACTTACACAAGTGCTAACGCTAGTTAATGATGTGCTAACATACTTTGCTAATGTTAGCTCCACAGGTTTTTCTACGTAGAAACGTAACGTGTTGGAAACTTATAGACCCGTCCAACCTCTCTGGGTAACGAGTCACACGGTTACACAGCCTTTAACCACGACGAGTTTCAAACCCACGAAAGCAGCCTTGAAAAGGAAGACCGTCCGATAAGACTGCATGACACATGGCGGTATGTAGGGTCAGCTCTGACTACGTCCCTAACATCCACAGACCTGCCGGCTCAGTGACTCCGTGTGCAGGCCGGTCCACGCTGCCAGCGGCCTCAGAGATGTTTGTTTTCAGTAATTACTCCAACGTCCCAAAATGAGTGTAACTAATTGGCGTTAAAGTGCTACTCATAGCGCCTTTTAACTCTGTCCAGAGCCAACAGGGTTACGTTCTTGGCCGAGCCCTATCAGAGGCACAATAGCTCGAGCGGAGAGGCAAACGATTAAATGAAGCCGCTCACCCGGGATCATTAAATCACGGCTCTTGTCACGTCGAGGCCTCTCCATCAAACCGCCCTGCAGACCGTTCCAGATATTGACCAGGTATTCTGAGAGAAGCTCGCCTGCATCACACCCTCCCGCAGTTAGCCAGCGCCTCTCTGAACTTATTTCTGGGCTCCCCTCATCTGCTTGTGATGTTTTCCTTCCGCGGAGCGGCAGGCGTTCAATAAAACATCCCACTCTGAGGACGTAGAGATTTATTGTTCCACACGGCCGGCTGATGGAGGGAGAGAGGAGACAGGGAGATCTCTGAATGCCAATTGGTGGAGACACACAAGTAGTTCCACCAACTATTGCTGCCAAACACACACACACACACACACACACACAGACTGTACATCAGGGAGTAAAAGGTGGTCGTGCTAATGTTTGTACCTACATTCAAACACCAGCAAGCTTAAATCAGCAACATTTGGGCCTTTGCCACTCAGTGCGAGTGTTCAAGCACAACAGCAAGTGAATAAAGTGACTATGTGTGTGTGTGTGTGTGCCCTTTGCAGTAATCCATTCTCCAATGCAGAGTATTTTTAATTAGTTAGGAAGGTCTGGAGACAAGCGGAGGAGGGGGAGGATGTTCGTCAATTTACAGCACGGAGAGTGACATTAAACAAAGACTTGACATCACACACACACACACACACACACACACACACACACACACACACACACACACACCCCCCACCAAACACGCACGCACGCACGCACGCACGCACACACACACACACCCAAACACACACACACACCCCCACCAAACACGCACGCACGCACGCACGCACACACACACCCAAACACACACACACACCCCCACCAAACACGCACACACACAAACACACACTCAAACACCCCCACCAAACAGGCACGCACACACACAAACACACACAAACACCCCCCACCAAACAGGCACACACACACACACACACACACACACACACACACACACACACACCACCAAACAGGCACGCACACACACACACACACACACACACACAACCAAACAGGCACGCACACACACACACACACACACACACACACCAAACAGGCACGCACACACACGCACACACACACACACACACACACACACACACACACACACTCCACCAAAGCTAACTAATAAAAGCTGCTATATAAGAGCTCTGTCTGAAGGTGAGTCCAGTTTCTCCCCGATGACCCCAAATGGTCCCCGTTCACGTGTCTTAAAGGTGTGTGTGTGTGTGTGTGTGTGTGTGTGTGTGTGTGTGTGTGTGTGTGTGTGTGTGTTGCAGGAGTTTGCGTGTGCATCCTTGAAGATCTGTGTATTGAGTTACTGACCTAATAAAACGTCCCTTGTTTGTCATGTGGGAGCTGGAGGCCCTCATCAGTGCTGGGTTCATCCTCGTGTTATTAAAGGATTTATTACCGTCGTTTTGTGGGAAATATCGGTTTGCCAGCGCTGGTTTGATAAAAACCAACAAGGAAACATAAAACTGGATTTCAAGGGAATAGTTATTTTACTTCAGGGCTTAATGTTTTTCATGATGATAAACCAAATGTCTTTTTTTATTGTTATTAAGACATTTGTTATACTCTGTTCTTTAGTAGGTGCTGTCCCTCTTTAATGTGTACTTAGATATTCTGGCAGTTTAACACTTGTCTAAACAGGAAGTGAGCAGTTTGACAGGTGTAACAGGGGAGCGGTGAGAAACTGGGGATGGAGAAAAAATAAATACTAAATACGTATATGAGCTTTTCATAACTTTAATAATACGTGCGAATGTGACAGACACTGAGATTACTGCCTTCTGTGGTTGTCTGGGAGCTAGCAGAGCGCTAGCAGGAGCGCTAGCTGGCTACAGCGGGGAGCTAACGGGGACACTGACCGAAGGTAGTAGCGGCTTGTAATCCGACTTTTACGGTACTGTAAATTTGCAATGGAGAAACAAAGTTATTGATATCTTATACTGCATCATATAATAGTTCTTAATAAAAATATAATTTAAAAGTCCACGTTTGTGTCATGATTCTCCAAATCCACGAAACGTTTGACATAAACTCAGAGGTCACGATTTAATTAAATATTCGATTTAAAAATGTTTTTATGCCCTGACGGCTTTTCCGTTGTTGGACTATCAAGTCTTGATTTGATCTGATCAACAGGTCATTGGTCATTTACATTTAAAGAGAGGCTACATGGTATTATAAGAGAGGATCGGCATCCAAAGCCCTTTTTAATTGATTTAGAATTGAAATCGTGACACCCCCGATATGAAACTGGTAAGTAAAAAGATTATGCCAGAGTGTGGGCAACTTGGAAGAAAACCAAACCAAACCTGGCTGCAATGTTATATTCCTTCCTGTTCATCCTCATAATCAACCATATACTTCCTCATCATGTCTGTCATGTCCAGAGGTCGTTGGTCAAACGCATCCGACACTGTAAGGTCGAGGGAACATAACGTAGACATTTTATGGCATTTGGAAACGATACGACCAAAAGTCATCACATGTGCAAACATATCTCAAACAGACTGTACGTGCATTAATTAATAACCAAAAGCGACTGAGGGCAACCCGGTCTGACTCCCAACATGTCATGTTTTGGTTGGTATGTCAACAATTCGGTGAGTTTAATTAACATTTTATGGCGTGACTCATGCGACGACTTTGACCTGATTGCTTGCATACGTCGCCGCTAGTTTTTGTGTTGGAATTTTGGCACTTCGTAGGTTTTGGGTTAGTCAATTATGGAAGGCATTTATAGAAATGCTCAAAAATCCTGGGAGATGGTGCGAGGAAATAAGGTCCAGGGTCCAAAAAAGTTGTAATAAAAGAATATGTAATAAAAAGTGATAGGCAGACAGCTTATGCAAACCCGATCGGGGCTCCTCCTTCCTCAACGAACTCCAGACCGCAGGTCTTGTCCAGTCACGTGGGGATTTAAAAGGGCCGCTCTTCTTGCGCACGTGTTAGTTATAGGTCTCATTCACAGAGCTTAAGGCCACTCATTGGTTAGTTCTACGGCATGCGATTGGCTAAAAGTCCCACAGGGGCGGAGTCTCTCTTTGGCACATGTTTTGAAGATGGCTCCATAACACTCATGTTTTCTGGTACCTGAAGTCCTCACTCCACCCTCCTGTGTTTACTAACAACATATTTTACCTAAGGAATTGTTATTCAGTTCTATCTGTTACAGCTGATCAGAATCTTACTACAGCTTACATTCATCCTCCCACAGACCCTCTTCACCTCTGCTTGCTGGCTGAAATGCAAATCGAATCCCTCCACTGTGCCTGATAAGAACAGTAGGGAGATCCCCAGACCACAGGTGGTCCAGTCCCCTTTGTTCTTAAAACCAAATGCTCCCTTGTAAAACCCCCAACCACGGCCTGTGTGTAAATGACCTCTGCACTCTCAGTACAGTCCATGTGACCCTCAGCAATACTATATAATTCTTCTTGTTTCAAATCTATTCTAAAATCCTTCCACATCTGAATCATTATACAGTGATAAAAAACACAGTGACCCTCATATTCATACAATTACACATTCTTCATAATAATATCCCTTATTAATTATCATATTTCATGCATTTGTAATGTAAACAATAAACCTCACACTGTACAAAGTCCAAATTTGACTAACTAAACTCTAAAAAAAACTTCACATTCCAATCAATCCCACAATGCAGCAGTGCTGGCAGACATCTGCACTCTCCTGAGTGCAACGTTCTAGCTTTAGAAAACGGTTCCTGTTAGGACCATGGGCTTTGTTTTCCGGACATGAGCGGCTACCAGAATGGCATTACCCAGAACCCATTGCTTGAAATATTCAGTCCTGAGTCACACTTCAGGTAGTTACTGTTAATGTTCAGTTGGTAACTACCCAGCCACTCATCTGTCACTGCTTCTGGGCAAAACCTTTGCAGAAGAAGGACTAATACATTTTGTCCACACTTCTCCAGTGGTACACACAAGACATGTTTCTTTACTACACATTCCAGCAGCAAAGGGTCGGCTGGCTTCTTACTGCCGCACGGGTGGCATTAAGATGCAAGTTTACTCCCCGCAATCACCTGAGCAGAAGTAATGCAGCAGCAGCATCCATTTTGGGTTTATTAAAAACAGTTCATACTTAGTCACAAGTTTAGTTTCACAACTTTTTAAAACCTCACTCTGGGTGTGTTTATGTGTGTGTGCTCACTGGCCCCATACTGTGGGTTCCAGTCCTGTTATTTCAGTGGCCATTAGAGAAATGGTGACCACTTATACAGCCACACACACACACTTTCACACCAGGAAAGGCTTCACAGACAGAGGCGCACATACACACACTAGCACAACACCTACGCATGAGTTCACACACACAGCAGGAACTAAATGTTGTACATTTGCTTCCTGCCGCTGAAGTCCTCTCCTGCAGCATGGCGGTGTGCTGCTTCCCCACCGGCATGTGACTGGAAGGTGACCAGTCTTTTAGAGGGAGCCACGAGTGAAACCAGATGCAGCAAATTCAAAGAGACGTCATGAAACGAACCGTGTTAAAACAAAAAAGGTTAAGAAGTACTGTTTTGTCGTCGCCATCCGAAAGAGTTCTCTGATCTGACTACTCATAGTCTCCTTATTTAATATGTCTATAAGTAATGCAAAACAATTTGATATGATCCCGAAGATCTATGATAGATGTATTGGAGGTGAGTGTCACGACCGGGTGTGGTGTGCGGAGACTCAGGTGCAGAGGAAGGAGACCGAGGCAGGTTTAGGGAGGCAAAAATCCAAAACGTCCTTTACTTAGGGAAAAAACCAAACTTAAGACAAAGAACTGGCAGGTTTACAAAAGGCGAGTGACGAGGGACATGGACCACACATAATACGAAGACAACCCGACAGGGGACAAGGGAAAGCGGGGGAGTATATATAGGGGAGGGGAAACACAGGTGAAGGGAATCACACTAATGGGAGTGGCTGAGGGCAGGTGCAGGGGATCACAATCAAAGACAAGCACAAGACAAACCAACATCCTGACAGCGAGCTAGTTCACTCAAACTGACCCTCCAATCCACTGAACATGTTCATATACTGATGTGTTCACCAGGTTATAGCAAACAACAATTCAATCAAAAGTGACTTAGTTGAAGATTTCCAGAAGAAATAACTCAGATTTATTGACATTGTGCACAACGGGAGAGTTGAATAGTCAAGTTCTTTGGTGATAAGACGCCATCATGGCACCATCATTTGAGGGGAGGTGGCAGTGATGCCATGGGCGGGACAGGAATATACTCTCAGTCTAGACACTGGTCGTGGTGGGGAGAGGAAGAGCAGTGGCTAAAGATCTGGATGGATGAGACTTCTCATGAGCTCAATGGAAGGACCGGAGTAGAATCACATCAGTCCAGATACCGATAGCTGGGCTCTGGGTACTGGCCGAGGCTGCAACTTAAAACATTGTAAGACAAAATGTGACAAATAAATACATAGATATACATGTAGGGATCGTTATAAAATATTGATGTAATGGTATCCAGTACTAGGTCTGCCTATTGTCACCAGAACTCAATCCTACTATTCGTGGTAGTATCAGTATCAGTATCTCATGACCAAATAATAGTGCGTGGCTGCGTCGGTATCTGGCAGATCGTAAGCACGCATCCAGGAGGACGCTTTGAAAATGGTGGACAAAACTCATTCCAAACCAAGAAGTGGATTTAGGGCTTCAGGTTCACCGCTGGCCGCTGTAACCCTCGTGGAGCTGGGAGGAGACCGACTAATCCCGTCATTGTGACTTTAGCTGAAAGAGTGAACCTTCCTGACTGATCGGGGCGGCGTTAACCCCAGAGACAGATACACTGTGGTTCAAAACGGCTACAACTTAGGCAGCGTTCAATTCTGTCTGTAAAAATGTATGAATAACATTTTATCTGAAATGCTTCATGTTCAACTTTGAAGTCTTCAAAGACTAACAGGCTGACGGACAGATTTATGGCACTGACCTAGAGTATCAATGGGCTGGTGACTGGCTTGTTTTTAGCACAAAAGCACAGTAGCAAAAAGGCAGTAACATCAAATAATGATGATAAGGATGAGAATAGTCATTTTATCGTGATCCTTGCAGGTTGATTGATATA
The DNA here is from genome assembly GCA_038501785.1 of Myoxocephalus aenaeus. Taxonomy (NCBI): domain Eukaryota; kingdom Metazoa; phylum Chordata; class Actinopteri; order Perciformes; family Cottidae; genus Myoxocephalus; species Myoxocephalus aenaeus. The sequence goes on from JBAMJR010000025.1 coordinate 2,762,273, forward strand.
TGTGATATGACTGTGAATACAGATTTAACACGATAACGGTGAGCTTGCGGTTGGTTATTGAAGTCAAATGTCAGCAAGCAAAGGAATAGGACTCCAGTTTGAGCAGGACATCTCCGTGTGTTCCCTGGTTGGATGCTTCTGGCCCCATCTGCCCCTTTGGCCTTTCTTTTCCTGTGTGTCACTGTGTTTCAGTAACTATCTGTTGTGGTCAGGGGTCACCAACTGCTCAGAAACCGCCCAATGTCTCACTCTGAAAGACACATCGGCCTCTACTCTATTTCACTGTGTGTGTCCTGGCAGCATTTTCAGCATCCTCGGAGGAAAAACATTTCATTCATCTTTTTCATTACACTTGTTGCTGCTTTGCCTTCCAAGCTTTATATTTTCACACAACACATACTAATTTATAACGATAACGCCGGCACATTTACTCCACAACATTCTCTGCAATTGTTTGAAACGATGGTTACAGCCGCTGCCCATGATCTCACCATCAGACCTTTTCAATGCTTCTTTGATTTCCTCGTTTCCCTGCCAGATTGTTTTTGTCCTTCCAAGTGAGTGCGCCACTTTCCTGCAATCTTCTATCTTTTTTTTACTTAACCTTGTTCTTTGGTTTTTAGATTTTTGACTTCCTGGATTTATTTGCTGTCTTTGGACTCAGGAGGATAAGATAGTTTACAGTTAGGTTCATTAATATTTGGACATTGACACATTTTTTATTATTTTGGCTCTGTACACCACAACAATGGAGTTGTTGTGCTTTAAGTGCAGACTTTCAGCTTTAATTTGAGGGTATTTACAGCCAAATCAGGTGAACGGTGTAGGATCTACAACAAATTCAAATGTGGCCACTCAGTTTTTAAGGGACCAAAAGTAATTGGACAATTGGCTGCTCAGCTGTTCCAAGGTCAGGTGTGTGTAATTCCCTCGATTTTTTCATTTCAACTCCATTGTTGTGGTGTACAGAGCCAAAATAATGAAAAATTTGTCAATGTCCAAATATTTATGGACCTGACTGTACATACTTAGACGAGCAAGACATAGGTTAGATTTATAATTATTGTCTATGTTTTCAAATGGGTTTCACTTTTTAACATTACATGTGAAAAGGTTTTAAGAATGACGACCAACCAGTGTGTTTGCTTACGTCAGGCTATCTCAATATAATACGTTTTGCTTGGGTGTTAACGTCCCCAAATCCAATAAAGAGCAGGACCGGGCCGCTAACATCACATCCACGATGGATCTGTGGGTTTGTTCAGGGTCGGTGCGACTGCTTTTTGTACTGCTGTGTGTGTGTGTGTGTGTGTGTGTGTGTGTGTGTGTGTGTGTGTGTGTGTGTGTGTGTGTGGTGCGTGTGAATTACATCCTTATCTGGTCCCAACAATAACCATGTCTCCAGCGAGGCCTCTCATTCCCACTGTAGGGAAATAGGATTAGTGTACTCACATCGACTATCTCTGGCAAGGGTCAATACACACACACACACACACACACACACACACACACACACAGCCTGAGGCTAATATCGCTGCGCTAAGAATTCACAGCAGGATGTGTCTATCAGCGTTGTTCATTCTTCTCCTGTTGCGCAACAGCGGCTGGTACCAAACTGCTCTGAAGTCAAAAAAGAGATGCAGCCGTTTAACCTTTACGCGCCCTGTGTTACACACGAGATATTAGCTGGTTTTGCACCTGCTGTTTTGCTTTCTCCGTCTTATATATGAGATGCAAAACTCTGCAATAGAATAATAATAGCACATGATGCAACAGTCCTGTGTAGGTGTGATCCTGAGCAGAAGCCATTGATTACCTCGGAGGCAGGCGCTGCATTTGCACATCGTAGGATATCTGAGAATGAAAGAAATCTCCTGACAGCGGCTTTTTTAAATGTGCAGAATGAACGGCGGATTGAGGCGGCAGGAGCTGCATGAGGAGAGCTGTGTGCAGGTCACCTGAAGGGTTGGTAGGAAGCTGTGGGAGGGGAGAGGGAATCGTAATGGAAGTTTCTCTCATAACTGGTGCTGCTGAAGGCCCTTTGAACTCACCAGAGTTCTTAATTGAGCCGCCCTGCGGCTAAAAGTAGGAGATCCAGTCAACTGTCCTTGGATACATACAGTATATATGGTAGAAACAGTTTACATAAGAGACGTGTATATTTCCTTATGTATCCCTCTTAATATGTCATTTTTTAATAGAGGAAAGGAGGTCAGCAATTCAGAGATTTGCCAACGAGATATTAATTGATTGAAAAGCCAAACAGACTTGGTTTTGACCTCTGCAAAGATTTCTTTTAAGCAGATACTTTCCTCTCATCCACACGGAAGCTTGGATTTTTACGTAATGAAAATGGGTATTTTGGAAGGCGTCTTCTGAGATGCAGATTTGTTTAAACACCGGTTGGAAAACGATGCAACGTCCCCCCCAGGCGCATGCCCGTTTATCCACCTTCTCGGAGTCTTCCTTGGCAGGATAATGTACCAAGAATATCAATCAACGTTTCCTTGGGCTTTCATTTTGTCAGGTGACGCTAAGCAGTGACTCCACCTCGGTGTCCGTCCTCACAGACGAGTCCTTTGTTTTTGCCACAGCACCAAATATCAAATGTGTACAAACAAAGGAATGATTATCTATGGCTTTACTATTCATCAACACCTGCCAAAAGAGAATAAGCTCACTCTGCATGCTCAAAATCTTCTTTGTTGGTATTTGACGTAACGCTGACGTGGCCTTTACCGCCACCCGCCGGCCCCGAGATCATTGTTTCCTGTTCTGGTATGGACTGAGTTATTTTGCAAAATAAAGGCTGTGTGGACAGACTTTCTTATTTTAAAACATAGAGGAAAATATTGGGGAAAAAATATCTCTAAGCATGTAGACAAGGCCTTAAACCAATGCGTAAATAATCAAAGAAAGATTTAAAAACTACCGTTCTATCAAAAAGTTACCTTAAAAACACGAAACTTTTTTTCATTATCCAATCTGTAGCATTCAATGCAAATGTGAGCGAGGCATCCCTGTGCTCTCTTTCTCTTGCCGAAGCCTTTTAGTTTCCACCTGGAGGGCACTCTTTGAAGACAGATCTGAGGTGTGAGCAAAGTAACATTCGGGCCAACGAGCCCCCACGGTGCCTCGTTTCTTCTCCATCTCCTCCCTCAGATGTGCACCTTGCAGCATTATCGGAGTGTTTCTGTTCTTATTGAACTCTCCCGTCTGCATCTGGTAATGCGTTGTGATTGTGGGTGTCACATTATGTGGTCACTGCTACATGCTGTGCAGCTTTCAGACGATCCCCTCTCATAACTTTCTCGGTTGCATTTTGTGTGATCTACTGTCTGCCTGCATGAAACCGGAAGATATCTCGTCCATCGGCTCAGAGTATTTACAATATTTTACCCCCCACTTGACTGCGTTCCCTGGGAGCCATGGGTTGTGTTTGCAGTTGCTGTTGAAACTTCTGAGTTTGCGTGAACAAACACAACACATAAAAGGGACATGGGTGAAATAGACAGACAACATCGACACGCATGACTCCAGCCGTGTCACTACTGGTGTGTGTTTTCCTGACAAAAAATTTGTTTGAGATCTCATCAAGGATTCCAGATAAAGAACAACAACTTCAAGACTCACAATTACAAGACAGCAAGGTGCCTAGTATGAATTTGGTGTTAACACAATCTGATTGTTGGAAAATAAGCAGGAAAAGGTGGGAAGCAAGAAGTAAGAAGCAAAACTATGAGTTTGAAGGATATATACAGTACGTATATACAGGATTTAAAACTGATTCAGCAGCAAAAAACTATTAAATGGTATGCTTGCCAATTAAAGGTTCATGAGACGCAACTATTTAAAGCTGGTTGATATTTGGTTGATCTAAGGCTTCCCATGTTCCTCTTAATTGGTGAAAGTCTTGATTCACTTGGGAGTAATTTGTCAACACAATTACAAAAAACTAAAAACATGATGATCACCACACGAACAGGGACATACCGTGATGTATATCCCAACACTGTTGCCCAGTAAAGCTGGAGGATCACACTGAAGACTACATCTCACTGGACGTCCAGTTGGAGAAGGTATAACATTTCGTCCACATCCACACGCACAATGGTGGGAGGGATTTCACTACATAATGAATAGAAACCCATAACACTGTACAATATTCTTGGTGTAGTGCACAGTCAACTTGTACCGCAGTTTCTCTCAAACGGTACCTTGTAGAGTTGTTTCATGGTCATTTGATGTCTTTTCAACACTCTATTGTCGAGATGCTGACAGAGTTGATGCTTTTGAAAGAGGCCATTATCCTCTAATGTTGCTCTCTGGATCTCTCAGCGTAATAGCTTTATTTGCTACCACCATGTGCAAAAACTGCTTTTCTTCCACCAGCGCAAGGTCTAGTACCACACATTGGAATTCCCCAATGATACTACTACTGTATATGCACTGGACTGTGCAGTACTTTTTTGCTTAATGTAGCCCGTTCGAACTCCCAACGTGTCAAATATGGCAACGTCTACGTCTACGTGTCCATGTAAGACGATCCACATGGCCGTGGTTGCGGCTTTAGTTTTGAATAAAGTCAGCGTAGAACTTTCCCCCAAGAGACTGGTGTTTGTGTCCTGTGTGAAACCAAAAGTCAAGGTTGACTTATTTTTTTCCGTCACGTAATGACGTCACTTACGTAACTACGTAACAAACGTAACTACGTAACAGACGTAACTATGTAACAAATGTAGCTTAGTCATTTAAACCCAAGCCATGATGTTTTCCTAAACCTACCAGGTTGTTTCCTGCAACCTGGTAGGTTTTTGGCAGTTTTTGGCAATTGAATAGACCAATGTGCATGTGATGATTCATACCTGTTTGTATGCAACTATTTGCATAGATGTGCTTAAAATATTTGCAATTTGTTTAAAAGAATGAGAAGTTCTAGGGCCTCGTGGTTTGGAGGTTTGCACATATTTTAGAATTGCGTCCTGTAAAAAAGCCACAATTAAGCAGCAATTAACACAATTCAAAGTTGTTTTAGGTTTCTCAAAATGTTAAATCATATTGGAAGCCACCAACATGTGCAATTAGCATGATAGTGTATATGGTGCAGGGAGACCTCCTCAGAAACCTCTTGTTAATGTCCGTTCGACTTAAATATTAGAAATTCACAGCATGGTAAAATATTTGAAGAGCTGTATGTTTGGACACTAATATCATGTTCCTTCCATTAAAATGGAATGTAAAAAAAAGTGAATGTGGGTTTGCATGGAACCGACATGGACAGGATGCAGACATAAGAATTGGACGAGTGCTCCGCAGCATAATTGGAGCGGTTCCATTGACAGATGTGAACTCCCAGCTGTCCCTGGGACGGAGCAGCAGACAAACAAGCATCAGTAGACAAACACGTCGCTGGATCAATTACTGTATGAAGCGCTCAGCAAAATGTTCCGACACCATCCGAATTATAGATCCTTACAGCTGAGGAAAGCTCGCCTACTTATGCTGCTGCCTGCCCTTTTCAAATCAATCTGACATATTCCTCACGTGTGTAGCAGAGAGCAGCGAGAGCTCATAAAGGTTTGTGAGATGCACACATACTGTCTGTATGAATTATATTGGATTCTTTGCTCTCCACCAAGAACTGGACTTGAAAGGAAATGAATGAGGCAATTAATGGAACTGGATGAATAGGAAAAAGGATATATACTTTTGTCTGTTCCTGCAACACATCGCTCACAGCTGCTCAAAGAACGCCTCTTGGTCAGAGGAACCAACTATGAGGCCTGTATCATCAGTTTTGGACGTGTCAGGGACCAAGTGTCCCTTTCTGCTCATTAAATGCATCATGTCCTTCAAAATAAACTCGTAGGTTTACTTCGTTTTTAGGTTTAGTCACACAACAAAACTACTTTAGGAAGGTGTATGCAACAGAAGTACTCTGTTGGGTTTCTCTTTTGTCTTTAAATGAGTATGTTTGCTATGTAAAAATATCTACGCTTGTGTAACTGACATTAGCAATCATGAGTTACTTTCCACATCTATGGTTAAATAAGTCGATGTGGACTTGGTTTTGTGGCGAGGGCAATAAAGGGAGAATGGGAGAAAACCGACAGCCCAGGAAATACTGACTCAAGAACCTTAGACATTGTTTTTAAACACAGATTTTCTTACTAATACAAGAGACGAGCGGTGTTTTCAAAATTAATCAAATGTTTTATTGAAATAATCAACATAACCAAATAGCCAAGGACTGAAGCTACTGTGGAAGAAAGGACGTTAATGGCCAAATAAAAATGACTAAAAAACAATGATGGGAATAAAATAATGATTACAATCTAAGCTAAAATAGGCCTCTAAAAAAACCTCTAAAACCATAACGCAACCTTTAATCCTCCAGAATGTCCTGTTCAACATTAATGAAGCTGAGGCCACTGGTTGGGAGACTTCACAGAGGGGTGCCCCGGGTGATGCCTCTTAATCGCCTCAGGTGCTTCACAGCGATGCTCAACACACGGTGCAGTCTACACCTGCACCCCAGTGCTTTTACACGCATGCATACGATGCAGGGGCCTCACCATGGGTGCATAGCTTCCATCAAAATGAATTGGCAGATATTCATTTTGACATTTGGCATGCAACATAACCAAAATGTTTGATGAGGAATTAGGTCTTTTAACAATTTGGACAATATTGTAAAGATGTGAACTCTACAGTAGTACACTTATTTTGTCAGCATCCTCTGGTGGAGACGCTGTTGTTCTGTGGTCTGTACCACATGTCTTGTGAGTTAAATCCACTGACGTGCTTATATTGACATTACAGACTATCTGTAATCCATCTGTAATAGCCAGTGATATCGGCCCGGCCAATGTATTGCATACCGAAAATAAACTGTGTGTGAAAACATCTCCAGATCTACTGTGTGCACAGATGCAAGTCTTGCATAAGACCTTTTCTTTTCCTGCTGTGTGACAGATGCTGATGTGCTGTCTCACAGCGCGTTCACCTTCAAACAGCTCAACGAGGCAGTGGATTGAATAATGCATTTTTGTCCACATCCAGATCCTATTAAATGTTCCGTTATGTTAAATCATTTCCCCCCCATATGTGATGCATCTCATTGGGTCTGACCAGTCATTGTTTGGCAGGGAAGTGTGTGAACACAGGGCTCAGAGCAAATGCATGCATCAATATTAATACTGGTGAGTAAATCATTGCAGTGTAAGTCAAGAAATCCCAGCTATTGCTGGAAAGCTTTAGGCCGACTGTTGAGTGGACGACACTTAATCTGCGTCAGGTTGTGCGTGATCATCATTGTTCTGCTGCAGATTGTTCTCTGAGTTGATGCAAACTAGAAACTTTAGCTGCTTGCTGCTTTAGCTACAGCTGATCGAGTGCCAGTCAACATGGACTGTATTAAAGAAGTGGACAAAGACAATGTGGAAGTGTCTTAACTGTGCACTATTTATAATGGCCGGGGGCGACTCATCTGGTTGTATATAAGTATATGCTTCATGTCTTAAAGCTGCATTCTCTCTCCTGACCACCAGGGGGTGACTCCTCTGGTTGTATAGAAGTATATGCTTCATTTGTTAAAGCTGCATTCTCTCTCTACTTCAGTAACGGCAGTAACACTGTAGTTATTCCGTAGTTAAGACCCAAACGATGGTCTTTGAAGTGACACATGTTGCTGACTCTTGTAGGAAAATGAAGAATAACTTTTGATATCAAAAGCTAGGATGTTGACAAGGGACTCGAGAACATTTTGGGCTGAATCATTAATTTCCCTTAAATACATGACTTGTAAATTGGTCAATTTGATGAAAAATACTTGACTTGCTTCTCATATAGAACCAAACTTAACTTAAGGTTTGCAAATCAAGGTTTCGACTTCCTGTCTGTTGATCTCTTATATTCTCTCTGTCTTTCTTCTCTGTGGCGTCTCTCTTTCTCTCATCCTCTCATCCTCTCCTGCCCGCTGTAATCCAGCCATCTAGGGATGCTCTGGACAATAAAGCTGTCGGGAGTCAATGGGTCAATTCCAATCTCCACCCTAAACCCTCAAGCCCTGAACCCTCAGGGACTCACTGACGTCAGCTGCTAAGTGGCTGAGTGTGAGAGGCTGTGAGGGCTTGAACTGGTGTGAATATGAATGGGTCTCTTTGTTTACCTTTTTTTTTTTTTTACGTCTTCATGCTTCCATTGGGAACTGCGTGTTTAACGTCACATTGCTATGAACTGTGGGTAATTCCCTTAGGCAAAGTCAGCATCTAATGCTGACTTACGGAAAGGGATCATAAAGGGCTCAAAATGTCTGCCAGAGAGCCTCGAGCACTCTACGATGTGACAATGGGACACCCCTAAACCCTCACGGACTTCGCGGGAGCGCGCCTCAAAGTCCGTGAGTCCGTAAGGGTGGAGATTGGAATTGACCCAATCTCTGCCGATAAACCAGCTCTTCCTGCTTTTCAGCCAATGGGGGACGACGATTCGCTCCTGGTCCATTTCAGTGGCCGGGCTCCAGGAAGCATTTGGATGGTGTTTTGTATATGAAATCCTGCTCTGGGAAAAGGGCTTACAGTGGTGGACGCACCGTGCCAAGTACGTGGGCGTGTACACACACACACACACACACACACACACACACACACACACACACACACACACACACACACACACACACACACACACACACTCAGACTGCAGAATGGCTGGTTTGGTGCGTACATTGTGTGTGTGTGTGTGTGTGTGTTGGATGCGTCTCATTTTCTCTCTGAGCTGCTCCTCTGGTACAGTGGATCAAACCAAGCCGTATCCACAAACAACAGGACAACAAATTGAAAGAACAAGCAAAAGGCAGCCACAATAACATCAACAACAAGAGCGATGACAATAACAACGCAGCAAAATCATCATTATAGGAAACAACAACAGACTGATGAGGACTTCAATGATCAATATGCACATCGCTGAGCTCCTCATCCAGTCAGCGGCTCTGAATGAACAGAGTCAATGTTCTTACAGCTTATTGAGGAAACTATGAAACACTTTACTTTCATATAGTTGCTATACATCATATTTTGCATGTGTTTGTTCAGAAAACGTTATCTAAATCTTATGTAAATGTTGTAAAATAGAGGTAATACAAGTCCCTTAATTGGGGGTCAGAGAGGTCAAACTATAGAGCACAATAAAAACTGTCTTCAAGGCGCCTTATGACTCGGGTTGGAGACCACTGCACTAAAGCAATGAATGATATTCAGTATTCTGAATATGACAGAAGCCAGCGTTTGATGTTTCGGCTTCATCCCTTTATCCCGTGACTTCAGACATGGAATGACTGAGTGAATACAACATTACAGTCCCATTCTGCTACTGCAGTGGAGCCACTTTGCAGGAAACACAAAGGTAACCGCAGAGATGTGTGGATACACTCGGATATCCTGATGTTTTAATGCGAGCGCAGCTTGTGAAGGCCAAGGCATTTAGCTGTTACTATGTTGCTTACTTTGGAGCAAAATGTGTATTTTGAATTGAAATATGAGATAAAGGTTGTTAGATTGTTTTTTGTGAATGCATGTTCAGCTCAAACGATGTAATACTTTTAATCATCATAAGCATTTATACTTTAATCATTTGCATATCTATATTTTCTTCATGATTTTGACTTGTATATTTTAAGCAACTCAATACAGTGTTATATTTTAACACATCAAACCTTGCAGTTCCTAAACTAATGGAATTCTTCTGACAGTGAATTTGTATTGAAAATACATTTGAGAGAAAAATAAATAAAGAATCTCATACCAGAGCAATATTTTACATTCATACAAGTCGATTCCAGTAATTCAAAACGTTTTCAGAATGTGATTGAATAAACCGGAAACATGAACGTCATTCCAGTGATTCTCACAGCACAGGTGCAGGTGTGTGTGTGCAGGGCTTTCCTAATAGGTGGAGAAATGGTTGAACTTTCTTGTTCGTTGTTAAAGTTGTGTAGATATATGCAGGAAACACACAAACACACTGCTATTGTTGTGGAACAAAATCATCTCAGCTCTAGGGAAGGCTTGTAGCTTTTTGGATGGGTTTCAACTTCAACGACTTGAGAGGAGTCGAAAAGTGAATCGAGAGAGCTCCCCAAGATATGGAAATATCAATTTTCAAATAGCTACCTTGATGCTACACACGATTAGTGCACCTTTCTAGAAAGCTTACGACCTACAGAATCCAGTATCAGACAAAGTCTCAGCAAGATATCAACCACATTGCCTTTTTCCAGCCCAAAAACTGAAATATGACTTACTTATGGATGAAACAAGATCCCACTACTGTAAATGAGCGCTTGCTTCCGCAGAGGCCCTCCTTTGTGAAACGGGAGGCGTTCAAGGTCCAGGAAGAAAGTTAGGGCATTTTGGCTCTCAGCAGATCTAACGCTACGACTCACAAAATGTGCACTAAATGAATTATTACAAATATTTAACTTCACTTAATCAAAGTCCAACTTTGCAGAGATACTGTTAATAAATAATAAAAAAAAAAATATATATATATATATATATATATATATATATATATATATATATAGTGCTATTTTACAGTAGAAAAAATGCATCATATAAAGGGTAAATTCATCCTGGAATCTTTTGGTTGTTGTTGCCATTCCTGTGTTCTATCGTCAACCAATAAACCAGTAACACATATACTGCTATATGAACCTCTTAACTAGTCTCACAAGTGTGTTCTGTATATTATACCTTTTGAAATTATTCAAATAGCCCTTGAGGTTGAGAAGGTATTCTGTATTTAGTATGGGTATGCTAACCATTTGCAATTTTTGAGAAAACATGCTGGGGTTCAACTGGGGTTCAAAAGGATATATATGGTTTCATTTTTCAATTATGTCAAAGACCCATCAGGTCTTGTAAAACCAATTGTACTTTGAGAGACAAAAGCCAGTCACTAGCTTCCAGTCTACCCCAGTCCAATATGAGAGGACCAGGAAGTAGAGCGGCCCAGAGGGCTCCTCCATCACGTTGAAGGACCGGCCCCAGATTAGTGGCGCAGGAAACACAAAGCTGGCTCAGGCTCTTGGCAAGCGACCGTAGTCACCATCCCATCCACCAACTCTCTGCAAGAAACCACAATCGGGGTCAAAGGAAAGAAGTGATATAAAAAAAAAACTCTTGCCGAGGTTTGAGGTTTGATGCTGAAATATTTCTTCTTGACTGGTAAGCGATATCTAACATTCTTCTTGGGCGAAACACAAACCCTACCGAAAAAAACATTCCAAATGGTGTTGGAGAAACAGCTGTTTTTTTGCTACAATGGTCCTGATTATGAGGTAAAAGAGACACAAAAACAGCGGTGAGTTAGTGATGGTAGTTTGGCTTGATGACGCTCTCTAGATGGTAACCCTACATTTGTGGAAATCTCGCGTGATGGTGCGTGATCTGCGATTGATGAAGGTTTTATGGGATTTGGCCGCTTCAACACAGATTTTCTTATGCGATACTTCAAAATGCACTTACGTGTAAAGAAACACGGCTACTGCAACACTAAATTGACAATCCTCAAATTCTTTAAGAAACACTACGCACGTGCTGCTTCATGCAGCGTCAGCATTTTTTTCTCACATTTCCATACAGTGAAGGAAGGAGTTCAGTTCAAAAACAATGCTGGAAACGACTGACGTCAGTCTTTAATATAAGAACTGACAGTACACCACTACTCCCTGGTGATAAGTTGTTTACATCCGTAATGTTTGCAAGTACAACGGTAAATCTGGAAGATAGTTTCATTCATGATCAGTTAAAAAACACTCAACTCACAGACTTCTTTTCATCTGTAAGGCTGTACAGATCCAGATCAGTCACTTTAATTGTAGTTTTGTATAATTCCAAACATCAACCTATTTAAGTGTGTTTGATTCTCGATAGGTTTTTGAGATTTTAGAGACGATAAAACCATCTTCGTGGATCTGGTTCCAAGCCGCCGCTCTTGCCTCTTGGAGGTACGTACGCTTCCATCAGGTCTAAAATAAAGACTCTAAGGCAGAGGAGCTGAGATCAACTTCCATTGTTGGCAGGACTCCCCCTGCTGCTGTTTCCGTGAGCAAGTCAAACAATCCCCAATACTTTCCAGCGCTGCTGTTGCGTGTCTGAACCGTGACCTCTGACCTCCGCGCCGCGGGGCCTCCTGCAGGCGGCTCCCGCAGGCGGGTCCTGCATCAGCGATGTCTGACACTGATATGATGTTGTTTTTCAGGCTTAAAAACAATTGTGACAGGAGGGGAGTCCCTGTATTCTCAGCAGCGATCATTTACATCTTCTCACGGTCATTTGGAAACAATGTCTTTTTGTGTGTTGTTTTTTTACATATTTGATGGACGTCGGCATTAAATAAACATGTCGATGCGCAAGAACATGAACAAGAAGGGAGACCGTGAATTATTCACAGCAAACACAAACAGACATCCAAAAATTTGATTTTTTGTTTGTTCCGGCTCTCCTCTCCTCTTTACCTCTTTTACTCCCTCTAATGCTCTCCCTCTCTTCCACTATCTCTCTCGCCCTCTCTCAGCCCACGCTCTATCTTTGGAGTGCCTGCCAAATTCTCCATGAAATTTCCCTTTTGAGAGGGATAAAGAGAAAGATGAGAGGGAGGGATGGATGGATGGAGGGAGATTTGGGGAGCAGAGGGACTCTGGGAAGAGGGTGATGGAGGAGGTGGAGGGAGGAGGAGAGGGCAGAGGCAGGTAGGAGAGAGAGATATCGACTGAGGGTAAATGGTAGATTAAGGGAGGAGAAAAGGGGGAGATAGAGAGAGAGATGGAAGTTCAATGGCTAGTTCAATATATCAGTCACTACTTTTATCACCTGGAAGGGAAGTACAAAGAGTAGGAAGAGGAGATCTTTGATTTCAAAAGTCCATTTTCAAAAGACCAAATAGGTCCACACACACTCTCTCTCTCTCACAGACCTTTTGTGTCTCTCTCTCTCTATTCACACACATGTTCTTACTCTCACATATCAGTGTGCCAGAACAGAAACACAGAGTCACCGCATTGCCTTTTCTCGTGTGTGTGCTGCCGTTTTTCATGGAAATTGCGAAATAGAATATGAAAAAAGGCCAAATTTGGGTGCGATGGTGGGTGGAGAAATGTGGGCAACGAGGACTGAAGACTGAAGTGTTGGAGGTGAGTGAACTTCTGGTGAACTCCAGCTGAGCTGTGCTTTTACAGCGCAACCTGGATGAACGTGATTATGAAATAATACTCTCACGGCGCAGGCGGCTACTTTTCCTTTTTGCCCGCAGTTTTCATGAAGGTCTTCATAAATAGTCTTTTTCCTCTGACATTTCCAATCATGTCGAAGGTCCTGAATTCACCATAAAACTAATTGAAATGGGCAACAACTGGCAGCAGCTGGATCAAGTCAGACCTGCACTGTAACAATAACTCTGTGATATGCACAAACACTGGCCGGCAGCAATTAGGAAGCAAGTTGCTGGAGTCCCAGTAGCATCATTGTTATGACAATAATAATCAAAATACGTGTTATTAAACAGCAAATCTTAGACTACTGTAACATGTATCACTGCATTGATTATAATACTGTAAATTAATAACAGTCAAATAATTACATACTGTAAAATAAAGACACAGATTTTGTGTTCAAAAGATTTTACGTTGCATTTTTCATTTTGTAATAAGTAAACAGTTCAACTTTATTGTTCCTGAACTGGAATCCTCTCCCTGGGCTGTAGTCTTCTCCCTGAACCAGAGTCTTCTTACTGAACCAGAGTCTTCTTCCTGAACCAGAGTCTTCTCCCTGAACCAGAGTCTTCTCCCTGAACCAGAGTCTTCTCCCTGAACCAGAGTCTTCTTCCTGAACCAGAGTCTTCTCCCTGAACCAGAGTCTTCTCCCTGAACAATAGTCTTCTTCCTGAACCAGAGTCTTCTTACTGAACAATAGTCTTCTTCCTGAACCAGAGTCTTCTTACTGAACAATAGTCTTCTTCCTGAACCAGAGTCTTCTTACTGAACAATAGTCTTCTTCCTGAACCAGAGTCTTCTTACTGAACAATAGTCTTCTTCCTGAAACCAGTCTTCTTCCTGAACCAGAGTCTTCTTACTGAACAATAGTCTTCTTCCTGAACCAGAGTCTTCTTACTGAACAATAGTCTTCTTCCTGAACCAGAGTCTTCTTCCTGAACCAGAGTCTTCTTACTGAACCAGAGTCTCTTCCTGAACCAGAGTCTTCTTCCTGAACCAGAGTCTTCTTACTGAACCAGAGTCTTCTTACTGAACCAGAGTCTTCTTCCTGAACCAGAGTCTTCTTCCTGAACCAGAGTCTTCTTACTGAACCAGAGTCTTCTTACTGAACCAGAGTCTTCTTCCTGAACCAGAGTCTTCTTACTGAACCAGAGTCTTCTTCCTGAACCAGAGTCTTCTTCCTGAACCAGAGTCTTCTTACTGAACCAGAGTCTTCTTACTGAACCAGAGTCTTCTTCCTGAACCAGAGTCTTCTTACTGAACAATAGTCTTCTTACTGAACAATAGTCTTCTTCCTGAAACCAGAGTCTTCTTCCTGAACCAGAGTCTTCTCCCTGAACCAGAGTCTCTTCCTGAACCAGAGTCTTCTCCCTGAACCAGAGTCTCTTCCTGAACCAGAGTCTTCTCCCTGAACCAGAGTCTCTCCAAACCAAACTACTTGGTTAGGTCTAGGGAAACATGATGGTTTTGGTAAGAATAAGTATGTTTGTTTTGTAACCAGTAAGTTCCTTATGTCAGTTAAGTTTTAGACATAACCAATGTTTGATCATATTGTCAAACTACATACTTTTGCAAAGTCATATCAATATCTCACTTCCTGGTAGCAAATGATCAGCGGCCCAGTAGTCTTCAGCCTCGGGGGTCTGGAACCTCACACCTACTGGACGTGTTGCCTTGACCCGATCACACGTCCAGGATTCTGCCCTGGAGCGTATTCTGAGAAAGCTTGACACCGACTGTCTCCGAGCTCACGATGAACATGGACACATGAAAAGAAACCAAAATGTACATACAACTTTATAGTTTTACTCGTGTTTTTAATGTTTTGTTGTTGTAATTCCTATTTTAATATTTTAGTTGAATGTTTTACTGTATTTACTTCTTATCTTACTGCTATTCTTTTTTTGCACTGGTGTGAGTAATACTTATTTTAATCTTAATAATTATGAATA
>JBAMJR010000025.1:2782500-2842500 GCA_038501785.1 Myoxocephalus aenaeus
CAGGATGAGCTGTGAGCAATGTGCATTACAGCAATATTTACAATCAGTTTGCTTTAGCTGACATCAGTGTGGTCACACCAGAACAAAGAAAGGCGGCAGCAGCAAAAACCCTGAGTGCATTGCACTCAGCAAAGGTGCGTTTAATGGCGAAGTAAGTTCACTTTTACATTTTCATCATCACACTATGAAACAATTGGAACTTAAAGATAAATGGTGTCGCTTTAACTCTTCCACTAAACAAGACGCTGCAACTCAGACATGAAACTAAAAGTAGCCCATTGATGCTGTAAATACATATCCCGAAGCCAAGGTTCATCTTGTGACCTCGGGCCTATAATGCTCCCAGGAACCTGATTTTGTCTTGATAATGATTAATGTTATAACAGTGTTTTGCTCATTTAACATAATTCTGTTGACGGGCGCTGAAAAACCTAATTTCTCAATCGTCGTTCTCCTGCTAGCAATCCGTTTCCACTTGATCGCACACTGGCTGCACTAATCAGAATCCAGCAATATCTGAATCTCATGACGCTGTTGATATTAGCATCAAACCAAATCCACACAGTTTTGCTCAAGCAGGTTAGATGAGTTTTTGACTGTTTAAGATTTAATTAACAACACCGAATACTCAAACTTAAATTGTGTCGTTATTTAATTAGTCAAGAATGTTTAATGTTGTGCGGAGATACTTTAGATGTGAAACCTGGTTTTTAGGGTCCTTACAGTAGCAGTCAAGCATCTTATTGGTTTTACATTTGTTTTTTCCTGGTTCATTTAGATCAGGGGCGTTTCTAGCATCGAAAGAAAGGGGGGGCTTAGCCCCAAGGGAATTGGCATGTTTGCAAAAAAATGTAGGGCCCATTTGGGGCTATGGATATTACATTACATTACATTACATTTCATTTAGCTGACGCTTTTATCCAAAGTGACTTACAATAAGTGCATTCAACCATGAGTACAAACTCAGAACAACAAGAATCAAGAAAGTACAATTTCTTCAATAAAGTGAAACCACAAAATGCTATCAGTAAGAGAAATGTATGTGCTACTATGGCGCAACCTTCCTTATTCAAGGTGTAGTCGAAAAATATGTGTTTTTAGTTTGCGATGGAAGATGTAGAGACTTCCTGCTGTCCTGATGTCAATGGGGAGCTCGTTCCACCATTGAGGAGCCAGGACAGCAAACAGTCTTGAATTGAGTATTTAGCTCGCAGTGACGGAGCTACACGCCGATTGGCTGAAGCGGAGCAAACAAGCTGGGGTGTAAGGTTTTACCATGTCCTGGATGTAGATTGGACCCGATCTGGTCGTAGCATGGTACGAACTTTTCTCAAATAACGAGAGAGAAAAACTTTTCAGTGTCAAATATACCATTCAATAGAAAAAGAAGAAAAAAACACATTTCATCTTCATTATCGAATGATAAATATTGTATGATGGTACTCCTAGGTATAGTTTACTCCTTGGTATAGTCCTGCTGTGGTTGATGAGAAACGTTACTTGGCAGAGTGAGAAAGCCAGCGCAGCAGCCTCCCCAAGGTCCTAGTGCCCGATAGGTAAGTAGGCTATTGGATTGTAATTTGAAGGGAAGAAAACATACACAAACCAGAACACATGCACATATGTATAATTTTAGAGTTATAAATAATTTTCCCATGTGAGAAACAATAGTTTCATTTAATGACATCACCAAAATAAAAATAAAAAAAAAGGATTTTTATTTTTTTTCAAGCCAACTTATTTGGGGGGGCTGAAGAACGTTTTAGGGGGGCTTCAGACCCCCTAAAAGGGGCCTAACGACGCCCCTGATTTAGATGCTAGGCATTCGTTAAAACGCCAAGGACCACCGTTGGGACCTCGACTTACCTCCCTCTGCAGAACAAGTTACCCACTATTGCTCGTTAGAAGAGGAAACACTTCTCTAAGTGCTTCATTTTGAGCAGGGGTGCTTCGTTGCAGGGTAGCAAAGGTGCGTATAAACAGATTAAAATGAATAAGACCTTGAACAGAGTCTGGCCTCTAGCCACGTTACTCACTGCACGTCATCGCAGCCTTTGCTCCCGCTAATCTCTCTCTGTGCAGCGTGGGGCGTTCTCCAGGATCTGTCAGTCCGGGCCCCTGGGTCAGCGTCTCCTCCAGTTAGGGGTCAGAGGCCCCAATGGTTGGGAGCATACTGTACAACAACAAAGTTTCTAAGAACGTGAGTCCAACGCTGTGAGCACAGAAACGGCACAGACCGGTTACACAAGCGCAGCGCTGCTAAGTGGCTGTGCAAGCGAGGCGGAGAAAATCAAACGGCTTTGGATCAAAAGACAAAATATAATTTGTCCTCTGTCTCAGATCACTGTGTGTGTGTGTGTGTGTGTGTGTGTGTGTAGGTTTGTTTCCACACATAGGAAACAGTGTGGGTTGCAAACACTCCAGGCGATTATATTGTTTTGCTTGTGTGACTATGCGCGCGCCCGTGTGTGTGTGTGTAAGAGGGATTGTGAGTGTGGGTGTATGCGGTATTTTGCGAGTGTGTACGTGCATGTGTGTGTGTGTGTGTGTGTGTGTGTGTGTGTGTGTGTGGTAGCGGTGTGGGTGTGTGTCAGCGAGAGTGGGAGCGAACAGGTCTTTTCTAAACGAGTGGGAGAAGGAGCGATCAGGAGAGAATTAGTCACAGAGAGAGATCTCCTGCGCTGAGAGATATCCAGTATTTCCCAGACTCGTTATCTTTCCTTTCTTTCCTTTTCTCTCTGCGTATCCTCTCCCGCTCTTCTCTCCTCTCCGTTAGTACATTTAATGCAGAGACCTCCCATCCTCAGCCTTATTACACCCTGAATCTGGTTCGGGTGTAAGCCTAATTATGCACCATCTTGGTAAAACTATGCTCCAATTAGGAGAAACATACTCAGCTTACTTCATATTAAACGGGTCAGCTGTGGTTTCTACATTAATGTGTCTCCACTATAGTGCTGAGTCAATGAGAGGAGGCAGTTATTGTGTTGCAGTAAATGCTTTATTAATGACAGCAGGGAGATAGTGCAGCAAAGGTTCACGTCAACATAACCGGAATACCATTTGACTTCAGGATGAACGATGCATGTCCAAAACATTATTTATTTCCATGCGCAGTCACTGTCTTCCTGTCACAGCAGGGATACTTTACAGGCTGTAGCATAGCATGGCAATAGCAACACATAGCAGAGACAACGGCAGCCCTTTAGACTGATGCTGCATTTCCACTTCCTGGTACGGTGGGACTCGACTTGGTTCTTCATTGGGTCAAAGTCGTGGATAGTACCTGGTACCTTTTTTGTTGGCACCGCCTCGGCAAGCTGAGCCGACACTGGAGGCGGAAGTTAAAAGGCTGAGATAACCGTCACTGGATTCGTCACTTTCTGGACCGGGGACTGCAAAAACATTCCTTTAACTCACTGCACACTGGAGGTCATTTTCAGTCGATTTTCTCGATTTGACATAATTTTCTTAGATTCACCTTTTAAGGCACTTGCATATAAGATATATACCCATGTTTTACATCATAAATTGCAGAACAATCTCAGCTATCTATATAATGAGGCACCATTGTCGTAAGGCAAAAGTGTAAAGAAAAAAACTTTATAATATGACACTAAAGCTGAAAAATGGAATCTCGATTTTTGGAAATTCTTCATATCGCTTGAAAAAACCTAACTTTACTCAGGTGGTGACTCTGTTTAGGTGATGGCAATTGGTTTACCAAAGGTTTTAGGTTCACAAAAGCAGTGAAATATATGAATAAAATGTTAGATACATGTAAATAAATGTCTAAAACTAAAGTTTTTATTATCGTTTTTTGAGTAGAAATATGGTCTTTCACAGCTTTCACCAAAATGATAAAAATGGGACTGAGAAATGACTTCATAGTGCAGATAAAGCTTCAGGGAGTGTGTGCAAATGAAAAATGACCATCACAACAATTTTTTTTTTTTTTAAATAAAAATATGTATTATAAAAAAAAAAGAAAATATGTACAGAATATATATTCAGAAATATAAAACAGAACAAAGACTAGACCATTTACAATATACAAGTATATATGCTTCAATGGCATATCCTCATGCCATGGCATGCCAGTCATGGAAACAGTTTCTGTTCAGCTGCAGGCAGAGGGGAACGTTACACGCCTCGCACTTCCACGCCGTGTCTTTTCTCACTTTCTTTATGCTGCAAAGCTCGCAAACCCTGCGACCCACCGTGGACTTAGTTGGAAGAACAGTTTGAAGAGTTCAACGGGTGTTGCTGTGGCACTGACATGTGGACCTGGTGTCCGGGCTGGAACTTGATGACGGGGGGAGCAGTGTCCGGGTCTTCATCCGTCCTCCAGGACAGCGTAGGTGCAGGTGGTGCACGTGCTGCTGTCTTTCTTGATCTGGCCTGAGGTGAAAGCAGTCGCCGGGCAGCACGCGCCCTGTTTGCTGGAGATGGTGTTTTTAGTCGTCGGTCAACGCGCTGCCTCTTTGCTGGTCGTGGTAGTTGCCGTCCAACACGCTGCCTCTTTGCTGGCCAGGCTGGTCGGGGCGGATGGTGCTCCTCTCTGTAAAATAAATCAAGACTAGTCAGTTGAAAGAAAGATGACGTAACGATTGAGCAGAATGCTCCACATTGGATGTGCAAATATTATTCAGATCATGACTGTGGTAGTAATTTTAGCATAGTGCTCCGCATTGGATGTATAAATATTAGTGGTAGTAACGTGAAGCAGAGTGTTGTACAAAGCAGACTGTGTACAAACATTACTTAGATCATGACGTAGTAACGTGAGAAGCAGTGTGCACCGCGTGGCTGGCTCTCGTGCTCTCCTGCAGTGTACACATTACTAGTTTGTACACATTACTAGTTTGTACACATTACTAGTTTGCACCATGCAGCCTTACAGACACGTAACAAAGTTTAGTAACAACACTTACCCATCTTCCTCAGAAGAACTAAAGCCTTCGAGCTCTGACGACGACGCGTCGTCCTCCTCCTCGCTGGTCTCCAGAATCATGCGTTTTGCTTCCTCCGTGTTGAATCTCTTTGTCGTCTTTTCTCTGATTGTAAACTGTAGCGTGTGTACATGCTGTACAAGTGGGTTGTCCTTTTGAGATTTTCCTGAGTGTACATTGGTTGTTTAGTTCACGAAATGGCGACGGACATATGACTCAACTAATCACAGAGAAGGATTTTTTTTTTTTTTTTTTCAGCGTCAGATGACACACTGCTGCCCTTTCGCTTGCTTGATGATGTTAAAATTATGCTGGGCTCTGCCTGGGAGGCACCCGGAAGCAGGAAGCCGTCTCTTTCCGCCAGACGTAAAATTATATTTTTACGATGTATTATCGGGGTGCTGTGAATATTTTAGAAACTTAGAGAAACGTTTCAAGTGTCACCACGCGAAACCGCGGGCTCCGTGGACGAAGGGTTAAGCACGGTGGAACCAATTTTGGTTCCAGACTTTTTTTTCTTTTCCCTGTGTTTGAGTCGTCGTAGGAACCCCAAATTAATTCCAATACTTGTGTTTATTGTATGTATTTGTCAAGCAAAGTCTTGGGGAAAAAATATATCTTAAAAAAAAATCACTTTTAAAAGATATGTTGATACAAACTATGAACATCGAGCATGATATGAGCAAGATTTCCCAAAAATGCCTCCTTGAGCGGTCACAGAGTTTTTCAAACTGTATTATGGTGCCCTAACAACAGCCCACATACTAATAAGACAGCTTTTTGGAAAGATTAGGACCTAAAGAATCGGAATAGTAGAAAAGAAAAAAAAATCATAGTAGAACACAGCATTTGGGTGTTCAAAGGAGTTTCAGTCAAAAAACTGTGTCGTTCGGTTCAAAAATGGAGTTTACGTAAATACTTAAACTTAACGGTTACTTGAATTATGTTTCACAGCAGATGTCTCTTCTCACAAGGGTTGCGGTATTGTAGCAATTTAAAAGAAGTTAAACAACGATTTTGTCTGATAATAGGCCCAGGGGGATTTTCGCACCCTGTTTTTAAAGGGTTAGAAGAAAACAAGCTTCCGTCAACAACAACAACAACATTTAATTTAATCCACCCAGATTTAAAGAAAATTGACCGAATTGCTTGTGGTCAGTTGACGAAGGACAGACGGAAGACTAGAGGGTGTGTCCTCGTGTGAAGCGTAGGGCTGGTATGTGAACGTGTCGGTTATTTCATCTTTCAAAAACTTCCATTGTCTCACTGCCATAATCAAAAGTTAATATTGAGTGACACACCACTTTATTAGTGCCTCGTCATATACGGCCGACCCTGGCAGTCCAATCTGTATGCACAGCGGAGCGCGGTAAATGTTTTGGCGCTGCAAGGTTAAACCTGCACCAGGATGACTGAGAGTGGAGACGGCATGATGAAATTACAAGCAAGCCAATTTGGTTCCTAATGAGAATCGGTTTTGGTCCCCGACGTCTTGTTGGAACACGGCTAATGAATGCTAACAAGAGATCTCACTGACGATGTGTCAAAAAGCCGTCACACCGACACAGAGTGTTCTTAGAGGGCCTGTGATGTCGTAACAAGGTGCCAAACCTGCACCCGTATGTTCAGACAAAGCTCGTGGAAATTAGTCTGGGAAGAACGACAGGAGATGAAAAGACGAGGATCAGACTTGGAGGGAGCATTAAGGACGCGGTCATAGGCTTGAGAGAGAGAGGGACGCGGGAAGAAGAGGAGATAGGGAACGCGTGAGGAAGTGTGGATGGAGAAGGAATGGGACAAAATACCAAAGGAATTACAAAATAGGAGAGAAAGAGAGGAAATAGAGTGGAAGTGGTGGAAAGAAAAAACAAATGCAAGGCAGAAGATGGAGGATGATGACGACCAGAGGACGGCCAGGTGGAGGAAAAAACAAACAGGTTTGGACAATAGAGCAGTGGATTTGATGTCGGATGGAGGGATGTTTGGCAGAGAAACGGTATCGGAGGAAGAGTGAAAGTCTTTTTAGAAGAGTTGTTGTGGGAGCTGAGAGAGAGCCCTGCTTAGCAACGAGGGTGAACAAGTGGGAGAAGCATGTAGTGCTTCAAAGCGTTAACTCATCCGGGAGCTTAGTGAGTGTCTGTATGTTCTACCACACGTCTGCCGTTTGAAGGGCAGGCCTTAAAGCGATGCTTTACCCAAAATCTGTTTTTTTTTTAGCACCAAACAACCCCGTAGGCTGGAAAAAGTTTGTCCTTTTAAAGCAAACACCGATTTAGTCGGGCTTCAATTGATGTTGTTTGCAATGGATTTAAATAGAGACAGGTTTCAGAATCAGAATGTATCAAAATGTGGAGACGTCTCAAAGCAATGCAGCGACCCGACCCGCTTATCTTCTCCATGTGCTCAGGTGTCTGAATGAAACTGACCTGTGCACCTGCTCTGGAGCGCAGAGAGGCTGTGACGCAGGACTCCGGTTGCAATCGTGTTCCTCCGAAGACTCGACAGTAGACACTGTTTGCAAACGTCCTTGTGAATCTGTTGCTTTTTCACGTCCATCACTGATTCCGAACCAACACGGAAAATCGGACAAGATATTTCCCTTCATTACTGGTCCTGTAGCACACGCAACACAACACGGTAAGACAAGATGGCTTCCCACTCAGCGTGGAAACATGTTCTACTAGAAGCCCCAAAGTAAGAACCTGAATATGAGTACGATATGTCCCCTTCAAACTTGCTCACGTTGATAAAATGTACTTTTTGCTATTGAGGCTCAGACCATATTGGATAATTGAGGAATATCTCGGGGAATGTGCTCTCTCCTCTCGTCAAAGTGCTTTGAATAACTCTCCACAATGGAGCCGACCTCATTATAACACATTTGTTCTGCAGACTGAACTGCGGATCACAAAAGGGTCACACATTACAGGGTGAATATGGGGTCATCAGTTTCAGACCACTTGTTCCAGCAGCATCTTTTAACACGTGGAGAAGAAAAAGAAGCCGATGAAGCGATGCTGAAGCTCCATCCCAGCGGCACGGCTAACTGCTGTTCTCTGCTGGCGTCTGGGTTCCAGGGACGCCGGCGTACCGCTCCTCACCTCTTTGAGGACGAGTCACCGGTCGTCAGCAATAAGACGCAAAGTCTGCAATGCTGTTTTTAGATTGCATATTTCAGAGGCGCTCAGTATTATGGGTGACCCCAGAGTTCCAGGATGTAGCATGCGGCGATGGAAGTCATACAGCCTCATCTTCAAACCCATGATTCAAGATTCAAGATGTTTTTATTGTCATATGCACAGTGAAGAAAATGCTCAAATATCCTGGGAGATGGTGCGAGGAAATAAGGTCCAGGGTCCAAAAAAGTTATAATAAAATAATATTTAATAAAAAGTGATAGACAGACAGCTTATGCTTTCGATCGAGCTCTTTTGGTCCACAGCGAACTCCTCGGGCACGCAGGTCCGATTCACTCGCTAGTAGCCGGAAAAGAGAACGCTTCTTCTTCATGCAGTTTATTTATACTCTCCAGTCATGGAGCCTAGAGCCCTTCCTATTCGTTAACCTAATTTTCTTCAACACCGTTGAGTACCTTTTACTCGCTCATTGGCCCGCAGCTAAAGTGACGGAGCCCGTCCACTTCTTCTTCTTCTTCTTCTGACCGGTAAAGTCTCAAAAGTCAATCTTCAGCTCCGCCACCTCAGGCGAACAAGAGAACTACAATTCCTTAAAGCGGCAGTACATGCAGCATGCAGCATCTAACATTCATTCACACATTAATCATTTCACAGTAGATAAAAGTGACCTTCATATGCATACAATTACAAATCCTCCATAATACTATCCCTTATTAATTATCATATTCCATGCATTGTAATGTACACATAAACAATTCTTCATTTTACACTGTGCAAAGTCCAAATTTGACTAACTAAACTCTAAAAAAACCTTCAACAGATAACAGAGTTACTCTGTACAATGAAAAGCTTGTTTTGGTGGGTCCTCCTAACACACAACATTACAATAAACGTAAGGTAAACTAAATAAGGCACAACATATAGTAACACTACACTGTAACAAGATTCTGTAGTTTTCACAGTAATATTACTGTATACTGGCCATATTCTTACTGTATAACTCCTATACAGCATGTTGCTGTAGATCTGCAATGCATCATGGTCAAAATTAATTCCCGGGTAAATCTTACTGTAAATAAATGTTGCTGTGAATCATAATACAGTAATTTTGAACGGGAATACACCATAATCCTTTTTAACATTATTTTCAACACGGATGTTAGGTTAGGGGAAAGCCACATTGTATACAACGTGGCATGAGTAACGTTACCGAGCACCAGTGAAGGTGAACCAGAACGTTGTGAGTGAACCAGAACGCCACAACAGGTAAGACTTTTACACAGCACAACATGCGTGTGTTTTCTGAGCTAACGCTACATGGTAGGGCAGACTGCACCAGCTGCTATAACGTTGGATACGTTGCTGCTAGCTTAAGTCTCCTGTCGTCCGGGTCTAATCTGACCGATTTACAACTTTAATCAATCATAAATATTGTGTTTTACATCGGATTGCCTCAAGACCCTATGATATCCTCCACACTAGGCATTTGAACATATACAATTGCTGATCATATTCTCTCTCTCCCCCCCCCCCCCCCCCCCCCCCCTCACACTCACACACACACACACACACACACACACTCACACACACCTGTTCGCAGCTCCATATATAAAGTTGTACACATTTAAAACTTAAAACCAAAAAATCAGGTGTGTGTTATGGGAACCGTCTCTGTCCTGCTTCATGTGCCCGTCCCCCCACGTGAACCACGCCTTCCAGACTAAACAATGCTTATCTTCTCACTTTCCCCCTAAATACACCGGGAACATTAAAGTAAGGGTTTCTTTCACGTCTCTCCTAATAAATACGGTACTATTGTCTGTTTATTTTGTGTTGCAGGAAACCTCCACCAGGCTGATGTTGAGGCCCAGGTGTCTCTACTGAGCCTCAAGGCTCATCATGTTGGTAAGATCCCAGTACCAGACAAAACACCACATAGGCTGACATCGTCAGTAGTAGAAACATATTGTGGTATTTCTAATGGGAATCGGTAACCAATGTCTCTCTGTCCTTCCACTGCAGGGAAGAGGACTCCTGTTCAGGAAGAGACTCAGTTCATGGAGAAGACGACCGCCCAGGGAGAGGATTCCAGTTCAATACAGTAACAATAAAGTCAGTCATGGACATTTTATTGTACTACAATTACTTTTTTCAGTTCAAATTGTTTTTATAGATTTCCCCCTTGACATGAATATGTTATTGCGTCCAGTCCTTGCATTTTACTGTTTACTGTCAAATTACTTTCAATTTTCATAGTAACTTGAAGAAAGAGGAACATTTAAAATGTTGTATGTTCAAGAATACCATCAAAATTTTTTGTTGTTTACATTTTTTTTTTTACAAACTAAAAACAAAATGTAAATGTTTTATTTAAAATGTTGAAATATTAAAATAAATGACCTTTGTTGAAAAAAACAGTGTCTTCATTTTACAGTATATAATTATTTTACTGTTATTCATCTACAGTATTAAAATTAATACAGTGATGCATGTTACAGTAATCTAGGATTTGCTGTAAACTGTACATGGTTACTGTGATGACAAGTACAGTATTTTCATAACTACTGTAATAACAATGACAGTACTGGGATTATTACATTAAAAATGACTACAGTATTCCATAGGTACTGTGGTTCATTTTACAGTAAGCATACTGTGAAATATACTACAGCTACTTACTTGCTAATTGCTGCCAGCTAGTTACTGTACATTCTACAGTAATCTTGTTACAGTGTATGGTCGTGACATGAAGTCACGATGAGAGATGAGAGATGCAGATGAGAGATCATATTTTAACAGGAAGCAATGTCATCAAACAGGGAAGAAATGCAGAGGGGTCAGGAGATTCATTGACGGCAGGTTGGACTCCTGCACACTGCGTTCCACGAGTCCGGTCTGCAACAGGATGAGTTCTACATCTTATGAGATGCTAAGTGTCCAGGTCAACCCTGGAAGCTTGCACCGTACAGGGATCATGGAAGATTGAGGTTGGGCATCATCGCTATGGACAGAGATTAAATAAATGATTTATAATCATGTGTGCCAATGCCCTGTACAATATCTGCATCCAAGGAAATGACCCCTGACCTTGAAGATCAGGATGCTTTTCCGGAGGAAAAATAGTGGAGGGCCGAGATGCACATCCACAGTGTGGGCAGCATGAACACCCTCTTATCGCCATGGTGCTCCTTTTCCGCTTAAGGAGGACAGAGACGTTTTAGTTTGCCTCAATTGTCATTTTACTTCTATATTATCTTTTGAAATTATTTTTTTCCCACCTCACCCACATTGTCAGTAAAAAAAATGTTTTCCGGAAAATACATAAAAACCATGTTTTTCTTTTTTTCTATATCAACATCTAACAAAAACTGCCCACCCTGACATTCATTGCAATGCAGGCGTTTTATTTTGTTGATTTTGTTGATTTTAATACAAAATGTACCAAACCACAGGAAAAAAAAATCGTAGTTTACCTGGTCGTCCTTTTTAGGGCGGAAGTTGAGCTTCTATAAAAGGTTAATGTTCGTGCGAATTATAAGGAATGAATGTTGATGTAGGTACAAACCGAACATGGTGAAATGTTCTGTGTGACTAGTGTAGTGGAGACATTTACTGGAGAGAGATTACTAAAAGGTACCATTTGAAATACAGTGAGAAAGGGTTGCAATGATGTGACTTACAGTGCTGTTCATGTTAACATTCAGAAAGCATGATTAACTTTATAGCTTTGAAAAACTGAGTCACCTGTCACATCCCCCTCTCTCTCCCTCTCTCTCTCTCTCTTTCTCTCTCTCAATCCTCCCACATATCCCAACGAGACGCAATTAGTGTTCCACCGAATGTTGCTGTCACTAAGAATAAAAAGGCAGGAAGGTAGATAATGTCGAAGATGGGTACCTTTGTTTTACACCGGGGAGTCCACTTGACCTTAAAGACAAGCCGGAAAAGACACGGAAAAACAGTCAAAGGAGTAATTTAATGATTGTGATTTTACACGTCGATTCCTGTAATGTAACAAGGAAACTCTCCATGAACCCCCACGTGTTAATGGCTTCATAACTCTCTCTGGATTGAAGAGCACCTGGAGTCTCCAGGTCTCTCAGCTCTCTGCTTCCTTCAGTTCGTCACCAGTGGCCCACTCACTGCTTCTTCTTCCCCCTTCCTTCTTCTTCTTGTGATCAAAGTCTCGGGGAGCCCATGTGGGTACTTCACTGCAGGCAGAGAGTAACACAAGTTGACACAGAACCAACTGGAAAAAGTTTTTTGATGAGATCCAGTTAGGTCGCATGATTAACTTACCAATGGTAGCGAATATCAGAGAGAGTCTCCGATTGCGGGGAAAGCCACGCAGATACAGGTAGAAGCAACTCGTTCTCACTCCGGACTCAACTACCGTCGCTGGGTCATCGCACCTCTGCGTCTGAAGCCGATGCTAGAAGCACCCTTTAGCGTCTGTGTGAGACTCACCGGGCTTTCAGCTAACTCCAGTGGAACCCATCGGCATCATTTTTAGAAGCTCAGAGCACCTGTCGTGGTACAACAGACCAGTATCACGGGCGCTGGTGAAATAGCAATGAAACACAGTCTATTGGTTTTCATGGTTTTCACAATGGATGAAAACAATGCCAATGGAAAGTCAATAAGGATCTTTTTTTTCGAGGCGGACAAATTGAATGCATCCATGGGAATATGCGAGAGTCAGAGCTAGTGACGACAAAGATAAGGTGTGTGGGAGGGAAGATGGACGGGTCCAACAAACACAGGACTTTCAACCACTGGTGCTCCATACTGTGTGTCTCAACATTTTGTTGTGGTTTTGTTCCATAAATATAACATTTGTGACAATTTCCTGAACACAACCACATGTTTCTTTTGCCTGAACTCAAAACCAAGCAAAACACTAAACATGTCGTAACTTCTCTTATGTTTCAGCCTGAACTCCTCTGACTGCTACTGAGTTCTGCTAGCAGCTAGCTAGCTTTCTGTTGACTAAAGCCACGCTGGCCCACTGACCAATCACAGCGCATGTTAATGCTGACGTACTTCCAGGGCTCGTCAAAGAATACGCCCATTATGTCAAACTAAAGATCTGATTGGTTGAAGATGATGACAATCAACGATAACGTCCCCGTGTACTTTAATCTGCAAACGCCAGCTAGAAGGCCTCGGGCCGCTCTGCTTCCATAGAGACATAGAGTTGAAATCTGATTGGATGAAAGCTCTCCCTAAAACAAGCTGCACTAGTGGTCCATGCCTGCTACTCATTATATGAATAATTTCTGTCATATTCATGTAATATGCTGTAACTCTGTAACGTTATTCATTCTGGTCACATGACATCTATTGCTTCTGTCCATCCGGGGAGAGGGATCCTCCTCTGTTGCTCTCCCGAAGGCAGGGGCGTTTCTAGCATCGAAAGAAAGGGGGGGCTTAGCCCCAAGGGAATTGGCATGTTTGGCAATTTTTTTTAGGGCCCATTTGGGGCCGCGGATATTACATTACATTACATTACATTTCATTTAGCTGACACATTTATCCAAAGCGACTTACAATAAGTGCAATTCAACCATGAGTACAAACTCAGAACAACAAGAATCAAGAAAGTACAATTTCTTCAATAAAGTTAAACCACAAAGTGCTATCAGTAAGAGACATTTAAGTGCTACTAAAGTGCTACAATGGTGCTACCTTCCTTATTCAAGGTGTAGTCGAAAAATATGTGTTTTTAGTTTGCGACGGAAGATGTAGAGACTTCCTGCTGTCCTGATGTCAATGGGGAGCTCGTTCCACCATTGAGGAGCCAGGACAGCAAACAGTCTTGACTTGAGTGTTTAGCTCGCAGTGACGGAGCTACAGGCCGATTGGCAGAAGCGGAGCAAACGAGCTGGGGTGTACGGTTTACCATGTCCTGGATGTAGATTGGACCCGATCTGGTCGTAGCACGGTATGAACTTTTCTCAAATAACGAGAGAGAAATACTTTTCCTGCTTGTAAAGGAAAGACGGATGAACTAGCTTTTCATATCCAATGGACAGGGTCAACTTTTGAGTTGTTTACTTGTTTTATTTTGAGCAGAAGGGAATAAGATTTTGATCAACATTTACATCTATTTTGTTGTCTGTGTAGTTTTTACATACCAGTGATATTTTATGCTCATTTGGACACTATCACTGAGATAAAGATGAACTAGTTCAGTGTCAAATATACCATTCAATACAGAAAAAAACACATTTTATCTTAATTATCGAATGACAAATATTGTATGATGGTACTCCTAGGTATAGTTTACTTTGAGCTAAACTCCTCTTGCTGTGGTTGATGAGAAACGTTATTTGGCAGAGTGAGAAAGCCAGCGCAGCAGCCTCCCCAAGGTCCTAGTGCCCGATAGGTAAGTAGGCTATTGAATTGTAATTTGAAGGGGAGAAAACATACACAAACCAGAACACACGCACATATGTATAATTTTAGAGTTATAAATAATTTTCCCATGTGAGAAACAATAGTTTAATTTAATGACATCACCAAAATAAAAATAAAAAATAAAAAAAAGATTTTTTTTTTTTCAAGCCAAATTATTTGGGGGGGCTGAAGAACATTTTAGAATAACGGGCCTAACGACGACCCTGCCTGAAGGCTCCTTCCTTTTTTTCCCTGTGAAAGGGTTTTTACTATCTTTATTTGGGGAGTTTTTCCTGATCCGATTTGAGGTCCCGGGACAGGATGTTATGTGTACAGATTGTGTACAGATTGAGGAGAAGTTGTATTTGTGATGTTGGGCTATATAAAATAAACTGAGTTGAATTGAACTAGAAGCAGCGCAACAGAGGAAGACAGGCGCTGTGCAATGAGAAAATAAGCTAAAAGGGAAAAATAATTATAATAGATGTAGTGTATTTGTGAAAACAAATTAAATGATAAAATAGCTATAACTTTGTGATTCTGTTTAGGCCAGCAGAGAAGGCTTAGCTGACCCTGACGGCCCGCCACTGGCATACAGAGCGAGAGCGTCTGCGTAGGGATGAGTGAGACAAACACAGGGCGTGCACACAGGACACGAACAGTGGAAACAGAGTGAATGTCCTGTGTAAGAAAGTTAGTTTATCCTAGTTTTGAAAACGTCTTCTCAGCACAGGAGTACGAACCCATGCAACTCATAGTTTTCTACGTTTTCCGCAAGAGGCTGCTACGCCTCTCCTCTTTGTTAACAAGTGGAACATGGGAACGTGGGGGAAAAGGAGAGACAGAGACGACATGCCAAACGAGGAAAAAACACGACGATTATAGACGTGGTGGGTTTGCACGCATGAGGCAGAAGGCGATGAGAATAATGTTGGATTTTAACATGTTGTCCTCAAATGCAAAGAGACCGGATTCTATCAAGTTCAGCAAAGAGTTCTGAGACGATGATCAACTTCTGAGACGGCACTTGGTGGGATAGTCAATGTCACAGAAAGGGACACAACGATAACAGACAAGCAGGAGAAGACAGTTGGGGTCAGGGAGGCGTGATAATTAGATTTACACAGACACAGGCAGAGTAATAGAGCATTTATTTAACGAAATATAGATTTAAAATTACCATATTCCATTTTCAAATGAGAGCTCTAAACGGCACATCTCTGCTGCTCTTCTCTTTACACAGGCGCGGCGGAGGAAATGAGGAAAGTGTCGGACAATCAATTATATAAAAAATAAAATAAAAGGAACAGATCAGGAGTCAAAGTCTCTCTGAAGCTGCCGGAGCTGAGGCGTTGTGTGAGGCGAGGGAAAAAAATACTTTTTGAAATGCCTCCTAAGGTGAATCAATAGCACCTTGAATAGAAAGACATTTAATAAAGCGGCTTCTTATCTGTGCAGGTTTGGAGGAGCGCTTTAATAAGACCCCCGGCTCCCCATTGTGAGTGACATATCTCTCTGGCCGTGTGTGCGTGTGCGTCTGGGTGAAAGCTTTTCCCGTGTACGTGTGAAACAGTGTGTGTTCATGCCCGCGCACTGAAGTGCTAATGCCTGCGCAAATGAATTCATTTCCCAGCGCACGTGTGGGCCCGTAATGGTGTGATCGCTGAGCGTTTGCCGCATGTGAGCGGTGTGCGAGTGCACGTAATATGTTAGTGTGGCACGGAAAATGAGTGTTGGTTCACGTGTGTGTGTTTAAAAATGTGATTAATACACTAAATTATAAATGAACCTTATGCAAATGTCTTCAGCGCACCTGCCTCCATACACACTTCCTGCGCCAGTGTCTGCTTTCATGCTCCCCGCTGACTCTCGACACGTTACGTCGAGCGGTGCTCTCAGTGGCAAACACATGCATCTCAGTATTTTCCTCAATGAGAGGCTCAGAGATGCGTACGCAGAGAAAAAGAGGCCTGAATGCAAAAAAGGTAAATAAAACAAACTTGACGGGAGAATGTTTGGAAACTCTGACCTTCACCAACTGTAGCTTGAACAGTCTTTGGGCATATCACTGCAGGTCCAGTTCTATTCAGACCTCCTGACCACCAGGGGGCGACTCCTCTGGTTGTATAGAAGTATATGCTTCATGTGTTAAAGCTGCATTCTCTCTCCTGACCACCAGGGGGTGACTTCTCTGGTTGTATAGAAGTCTATATAAATGACTCTACTTCTCTCTTGATGTATTCCCTCAGTAAACATTGTAAACATGAGTTTATGTCTCAATCTCTAGTTTCAAGTCTTCTTCAATACAGCATTGTAGCATCTCCGGCTGAATTATAGTCTGGAGTCTTTAACTGATGGTTCATAAAGGTTTATTGAACTCACCGTAAGAACTATGAAGAACAATGGAAATAGCAGTTGGTTAGCTTAAGCTTTGACACAAACAAAAAAAACGTAACAATCTAAAACAATATTTTCTCAAAAATGAACTTGAACAGGTACAAACCTTGTGCCCATATCAGCCAGGTGCTAAACTAACACATCCGTAACCTTTTTATCACTATTTTCCGTCGTTATGGCAACTTTTCATTTCCCTTCCGTTTCTTACTACCAACTTCCGTTTTTTGTACCTTCAAAATAAGAGCGCAACCGGAAATGCACCGACTGCAGTAACAAAACGGACTAAAATAAAAGACATAAAAAAGGAACAAACTATTAAAACACTTTACACTCTCAGAGGTCCTTTACAAGCATGATGTTCATTTAGTACATTATGGTCATTTAGAGTCAAACAGACCATAAACCAGGGGATGCTTTAGGGTGGGGCTACAAGGTGATTGACAGGTCGCTGACACTACCAGAGCCGTATACGGCGTCTCTACATCACTCATCCGCATTTCTAATACGGTCACTTCTGTTCATTGGTTGCAAAAAACAACAACATAACGACGGCTGTAAATCCAAGATGGCGACAGCGAAATTGGTCATCATAATGTCATCATAACTATACATCCACTTCTTATGTGCACTCTTCATGGATTTGACAAAGAATTAAAAGGGAAATAGTTTTTTACTTCAGAAACCTGAGGTCAAAAGAAATCTACATTTGGGTAAATATTTTGGCAGCCAAATTAAATTGTTTACAGGATTTTTCCACCTCTGTTTCTTTATATTGCAATTCATACTTGACCTCTGTCTTTCCAGGGCTTGTATAAAAGGCAATAAAGTTGTCCGTTTACAGTTAATCACAATTCCTCCTCAGCGTTGTTGAGCTTCTCTTCTTTTCTCTTCTTGCTTCTTCACAGTACATGTGTTGTTCCTACGCCATGTGTCTGGCTTTCAGAGGATATTACTATAACGTGACCTCTGTTGTAAACTTTAAAGTGTTACCCTGTCAAAATAAAGCTTTATCGATGAAGCGGACCCGAACACTGGTGATGAATTGGCCCACCGAGTGAGAACCTCTGGTCTGAACCCGTTTGCCGTCGATTAACAAACCCTCAGTAACCCGGTCACCATCATAAAACAGCTGCAGCGCGTCCAAGATGAGCCGTGTATACATCCCCTATTAAAATATAGTCTGAATCCATAAATCCTGCATACTATTAGCTGTTCCCAAAGAAGGGCCATTAATCTGCACATGTACTTCCTCAGGCACTTGATTATAAATGCAAAAACCATGAATATAGGAATAAGTAAAGTGCGTGTGTGTTAATTTAATTCTGCGTTTCCTAGCAGCCCACGAGGACAGTGAGTGTGTGTGTGAGGGTGTTTTTTTCTTTGCGTGAAAATTGTTTCAATTCAGATTATGTGTGTGAAACACAAGGACATGCTGGTATTTCTTGGCATGACTCTTCATCTGAGTTATTGCAGTAGAAGTGAGTGTAGTACGTCGGAGTGGGCCGAAGCTCGGCAGGTCATCAGCGTGGGCTTATACGCTTGGTGGCGGTTTTCTTTTGAAGGTCCTTATAACGCTTTCAACTCATTGAAGGTTTTAAAGGGTCTCTGCTGCGTGCCGCCGACTGTCATCCAACTCTAATTCAGGGTGGAGTCTAATCCCAACGGAAGGAACACGTCTCCATGTGGCCGCTGCAAGTTCCCAACACGGAACTGCCACAACAAATTGGGAGAAATTAGTTTTTGGCTTGAAAAATTAATAAATAATGGGAAATCCTACTTACGAAAGCAGATTTACGCAATCAGGCCAAATATTACTTGTAGCTCAGGTTCACAAATATTAATTGAACCCTCCCAGGCCATGGTAATAACATACTGGAATGCATCGTTTAGGTGGCCCCTCCTCTCCACAAACCAGCATGAACACTATGCAGCACACTCACACTTCCAATCCTCACATAATACACACTTCATGGTTTGTCTGATTTTCATAACCTTTCTGCACCTAAATGACCTTTATACTCGATCGTGTGTTTCCCATCATCGTCCCAAGAGCCGGGCTGTAACATTACATTAAGGGTAGCAACAATTTTGTATTGATATGCATCCATAAGTAAATCTGGTATCCAAACCAGCCGGTTCATGTGTGTCCACTTGACTCTTCAGCTCCTGGCTGTGGAAGAATAAGACATTGCTGCACGGGCGAAACAACACAACCTGCACTGTGTGTCAGAGAGCAGCTCAACGAGCAGAAGACTCATTGATATGCTGGTTTTAATGTGTAAATGTGAGATGAATTGCTTTAATCAAATGCTTCTGTGCTTCTTTTCCTCTCCGCCTCCCAGCGGTTTCGCCATGACGTCGACACACAGCGATCTCTCACCTCGCCGCCTCCGCTCTTAAAAGCCACGCTTGAGGTCAGTCGGGAGGCTTAATAAATATGAAAGGGAAGAAAACTAGAAAATGGATGACGAGGCAAAGTGAAGCCCGTAGCTAAAACAGCAAGTCACCCTGCTGGACAGCTGAGCTAGCAAGCAAACGAGAAAAACACGGCTCGGTAGAGATGGAGGGAGGGAGGGAGGGAGAGCGATAGAGTTGGAGAGGTTGAGCTGAGGTGGGAAGAGAGAGAGAGAGAGAGAGAGAGAGAGAGAGAGAGAGAGAGAGAGAGAGAGAGGTGTACCTGAAGATGCTGACTACGTATTAAAACTCCAGTTGATGGGTAAGTGGATTTCTGTGCTTGACTATTCAGTAGAACAACGTTCACACACTGCAAAAAGTGACACACCGTGGCAAACTGTTTAACCCTCCCTTTAGAGCAGCACAGCTTCTGTTTCAGGATGTGTTTGTTGTTATTCAGCACTATAAAGTACGTCTTTCTGTATTGGTCTATTACCAGCAGGGGAGACTTCATGGCATCAGCGGGACCTTTTTACTAATTATCACCTGCCAAAGATTAGAAAAATATAAAAATGGTAGCTCCAAATAAAAACCTCCTCACAAGTTGCAATTGTATTTTTCATCTCAAACATCGTTTAAATTGCATCCAGTTAAGATGCCAAGTTGATCATCCTGGCTGTGGATGATGCTGCCGGTTGAAAACAGCTCCAGAGTCTACTCATTTCTTTTAGCGCTCGCTTTTAGCTATAAGTGGTGCGGTGGGAGGAGGGGAGCTATCTCTGAATCATCAACTTTCCTACATTAGAGGGTTAGGAGAGCTAATGCAGACATGAGCAGAAATACATCTAAATATGGCTACAAATATGCCGCTGATGTATTGTGACACTTAGAAAGAGTCAAGAGCCAACAGATCACACGTTGCAAGATGAGAAGATAATTCATGCCAGAACATACCGGAGAGAAAGACGACGATGGCACTTTGATGTGGATGAGTGGATTCGTCCGTGTGCATTTATTCATTTATTTACTCAAACCATATCTGCTGCAGACGCCTGCTGGTGTTCTAGTCATTACACAACTCATGCTCATGTGCAACCAAGTGGGAAAAAAACCCATTAAACTTTATTTTAAATTCTAGTGCAGTTTCCAAAAGATGCCACATACTGTATGTCGGGCTGAACACATCTAGATCATTTCCAGTTGACGGAGTGATACTATTGATTTCAACAATCTCAAGCTACTTAAGCTTCAACTTAAATTGAGGCTTACATCACTCACGTTCTGAAGTAAGAATAGCTTCTGCACAGCTGTAAAAGGACTGTATGCCTGTGCTTGCAGGAGCATTTCCCAGGACCAGGGGAGAGGACAGAGTAGAATCTACTAGAGGAAACACAAAAAACACCTTCTGCACATCTGTGTTTGTTCCTTCATCGCATCCGAAGAAGAACAGGATCTGAGGACACTCCATTGCTGTGTGCAACAATACTTTTCCAGTCTATTGTTGCAATACACTTTTCATAGCTGCATTGGGCTGCTGGGGCGGTGGCATCTGGAGGCTGCAAAAAACAGACTGACAAAAACGGATCAGATCGGCTCGGTCTTGGGAACCACCGGTGGAGATGCTGGTGGAGAAGAGGATGCTGCACAAACTGCAGCCATCAGGGGAAACACCTCACATCCTCTTCAGGACCTTCTGGTCCAACAGCGAGGCTGACCTGTGACCTCCAGTCCTCTCTCTCTTTCTCTCTCTCTCTCTCTCTCTGGTTCTGCACAGTTTCCTGAAGCCAATCACATCTTTGCTGTCGATCTTTAAAAACATGTTTCTCTCTGCTGCTGTGAGTTGTCATTGCAGCACAATGAGATGTGACCCTCCTCCACCGGCCACCTCCAGTCATCATCACAGTCCTGCTCATCATCATCATCATCATCACAGTCCTGCTCATCATCATCATCATCATCATCATCATCATCATCATCATCATCATCATCATCACATTGCAGCAACCCCCTTCATCACCACCACTACCAGTGTCTGGACTCTGGGGGGATTCTGCCTTACCAGACCTCAGCATCACTGCCCCTCTATTACGGGATGGAGTCCAATCACCAAAGACTCTGTACTATTAAATTCATATGCATGTGTAATACATTATTGTTACATTCTAATGAAGTCTCTCCTGATTGAAATGCTTAAGAATAAAGGCATTGTGTGGAACAGGTTGAACAACCAACTGGTCTCCTGGGTCAAGGGGCTGTCTTCGTTTGGACCCATCCTCCCTCCCCGACCTCCTCCCTGCTTTGATTAGAAGCATATTTTTGTGAAACGACAAAACCAAAAGTTTCGAAAAACATTTTCCTAAAAATGTAATTGACGAATGCAGTTTAGTTTTTTTGGGGTCGGGTCGAAGCCTCACGCTCCTTTGTCGCTACCTTGGTCATCATTTTTCTTCCTTTTTTAATCTTCTATACTCTAAGCTGCTGTCACAGTAAAATCCATCTACCTATCTATTAATCTTCTCCAGAATAATTCCATGACCCAGTCTTACCTTGCGGTGACCTACCCACGGGCCCTCGTGGAGTCTTTAAAAAGCTCTGGTGCAGAAGACTGAGCTGTGACAATCAAAAGAAAGAACTGAACTTCAAACTCAGAGCACTTTGACACAGACCTAATGGCAGCATCATCTCAATGGCTGCACACTGATTGCTCCATGGATCAGTTAACAAGGGCACAGAAAGATGTGAGAGCACACTGCACAGCGTACAAAAACAATATATCTTAACACGTCATTTAGTTTAGTGATGAGTCACGTAGTCAAGGTTTATCGAATATCAGATTTGTTTCAGTGAATCGTGGCACCATCTTGTTTCACTGTCATGACTGGGCGCTTTGCACCACATCATAGCGCCCTGGTCTTTCTGGATTACCAGCGCCTCGGCTGTGCTGCATCGACCTTGTTACTCCTAGCTGCTTCCGATTGGTTTGTTCAAGTGTCCAGAGAGTCCAGAGTTCTTAGTGACAAGTTCTTCCATTACTACTAAAGATTAGTCAGTTTGTCAAGAAATGCAAACTCATGGTTCGCACAGTCCTTCTGGCTATTGTAGTCTTAGCCATGACTCTAACACAGTTAGCAGCTTCATTATGTCGTGCGTTTCAGCTCATCTTTCCTCAATTGGAACCTTCAGGCAGCCAAGACCTTTAAGGTGCAGTGACCATTTCACTTCCTCCCCACTCCACTTTGACCCATTCTGCCAGTTTTTGTGAAACTAGATATTGTGGTGGGAGTTTCCAAAAGCTCCATCCTTGTATCTGCTTCTGATGCAAACTTTCCCATGCAGAGAGACACTTTGATTGTTGATGAAGTTGGGGGTTTAGACATTGGCTAAATAACCAAATAGCCCTTGAATTCATCCAGATGGGCATTCTTCCTTATATGAGTCATCTTCTCCTCATATCACCATCCTGGGGCCTTATCCCCTCTCAGCAGTTTAGGCCAACAAAAGAGATTTAGTAACCAGATATCTCTCTTATTCCGTGTCTGGTCACTGTTGAAACTTGGGACATTGAATATTTTGCAAGAGTTCTCCAACGACATTGATCTCCGGACAACTGTCTTGATAATTGACCATTTATTACTGACACTGTTTGCTCTCAGACTCTGCAGTGGATAGCGTTTCCCCAAACCTGCCACCCTGGAATCCTTCACACATGAGTCTTCCTGCCCACTTTCAGTCTTTTATCATGGCCTGCTCAACTCTCCTTCAAATCCCTTCGTCAAGCTCCTTCTAGTCGATTGCAATGTCTCCTTGCACCACATTGGCCTTGGTCCCATATCATTCTTGATTCTGTCACTGGGCTTTCTTTATCAAATAGCTGTTCCACCCTCCTGACTTTTGTGGATACATTCTTTAAGACCCTCAAATAATGTCTTTGCCCAAGCTACTTCCTGGGCCTTCCCCCCAACATTGCTCAATTGACTGACATCGATCATGGTCTTCAGTTCTGAAAGCCTTTTTTCAGACTTCTCAATCTTGATTCCTTTTCCAGCATACTGGTTTCTACCATGCTGAGTACTATGGCACGACAGGAGAGAACTGTCTGCCCTAGACTTAAGTCTCCCAGTCGACTCATGTAATTGGCCCCTGTCTCCCGCACCCTTTGCAAATCATCTCAACCTACCTTACACCATGTGTGTATATTCATCCCATCTTTGTTCTCTCAGAAATCACATCTGTTCTCCCCGACCCTAATCCCCCCCAACATCTGTGCTTCTGGGTTTTCTATTGCCGTGGCAGAGGCCTTCAGTATATAGTTCACGAGAAGAGCCAGGGTCCAGTTGAGAGAGATCGGCTCTGTAAAATGTCTTGAATCTGACTCTTAATTCCCACTTCAAACATCAGCACCCTCCACAGCTGGAGTGTACCTTGAGTTACCCTTAATCCAATCAGCCACAAGAGCGCGGCATTGTCTTTACTCTTCTTATATGTTCCAGATGGCTATCCAAGACCTGCTCAATTCCTGCCATCAACCTGTGTCTCGCCAGCCTTTGTTTCCAGATTCCTCCTTTTATTTAATCCACGTCAACGCTCTACATTCTGCGGCCTACCGCCAGCCAATTTTCTTGATTCAGCAACCAAGATTCATCTGTTTCTCGTAGTCCTTCCCTTGTGAACCAGCCCTCCCAGACTCCTATAGTCCATCTGTATCTACTGCCTGCTCAGCTACTGAAGCTTATCTTTTCTCCTCCTTAATTGTTACAGGCTTTAATGGCCATGTCAATTTGCACATACATGGAATTTGACTCCGGTTTCACTTTGCTCTTTGTACTTTTTCCACACACAATATACAGTAAACAAGATAAATATATAAAATATAAAAAGGACATTAAAGACAGTAGTAAAAAAAAAAGTGCAGATAGTGCAGATGTCTGGTTAACTGAAGCACCTTTAACACTGCCAGGCTGTGTCCTGTATCTGTATTTGGGTCAACTCAAGTAAATCTTGTCACCCCTATCTTTATGTTCCATCTCTAAAACATCGTACCTTTCTTATTTAAAGTATTGCAATAACATGCATTATTGTAATGTTTTGCATACATGGTGACCGCTCTACGGCATTTGCTATTTGAATCCCAGAACAGACATGCTGTGATAATCATGCCCTCATACACTGCACTCGAGCTCCTTATATATTTTTTCTGCCGTGTTATATTTCCCATAAAGGGCAGAATAAATCCCTCACTGTTCAGCAGAGGATTTTCTATGGGAGATGAAGCATCTCATGTGTGCCTTGTACAGCAGGCAAACACAGCTTTCACCAAGTGGATAAAGGTTAAATCACTAGTGTATGGTATCAATCAGCGATAGAGAGAAGCAGAAGAAGCTGCAGGTTATTACTGTAAGCTTCTCTCTTAAAGAAGAAGAAAAAAAGCTTTAAAGTAATCTTTTGCCCTACTGCGACGTCACCAAAGAAGAGGTATTGTGCATCTTACAGGAGAGAATCCACAAACCGCTGAAGCATCTCTGTGAAAACAACTCATACAGCGGTGGGACAAGAGTAAGATCTGTTGATCTATGAGGGCTATCTGGTTTGATGAAATCAACCCTGCAGGGCGGGCGAGTCAGAACAGAGACGGGGTTACAGTTAAGACACAAGGACACACAATGCGATAAGGATATTCCCTAAATCCCTCCTATGTGCTCCCCTGTCCCTCAAATACAGAGCATGCTCCCTAAACGGATTAAAGTAGTTTGGAAAAAGTGTGTGTGTGTGTGTGTGTGTGTGTGTGTGTGTGTGTGTGTGTGTGTGTGTGTGTGTGTGTGTGTGTGACCCTTCAGCTCCATTAGATTGACTGAGATCACTATCTTTCGCTAGTCTGACGTCTCGGAATAACCTCCTATCTGGACACACACACACACACACACACACACACACACACACACACACACACACACACACACACACACACACACACCACTTACCGGCTGTGTGATGACAAGGACAAAGAGAGAGACTGGAAGTGAAAAGGATGGATGGAAGGAAGGAGAGACTTCCACTGAACTCGGCAGACCCACACATCCATTTAAAGTATATCAACACTTTTTATGTTTGTTTCCAAGTTTGTCTCATCTCCTTTATGTGTGGCATTGTTACATTTATGCATGGTTGTGTGTGCAAGCGCGTGTCTCTGCATTCGGGCGTCTGCATGTTCATCGGTCTGTTCTGAGCGTGGCTGCGTCTGCGTGCCGCCGTGTGTTCATAGTGCAGAATGGGTTGAAGAGGTTTTTTTTGTTTAAACGGAGTCCGGTGAAGAAGCAGGGAGGACAGGACAGCCTGCTGATGTCAACGCGGAGAGATGAGATAAAGTCAGTTTAGCGGCAGAGGAGGGGGGTCGGCGTGGCGACGGCAGAGG
Organism: Myoxocephalus aenaeus; assembly: GCA_038501785.1. Taxonomy (NCBI): domain Eukaryota; kingdom Metazoa; phylum Chordata; class Actinopteri; order Perciformes; family Cottidae; genus Myoxocephalus; species Myoxocephalus aenaeus. Next base: position 2,808,189 of record JBAMJR010000025.1, read on the forward strand.
ACTGGACCCACGGGAGAGGCTGCTGATGGCGACGATAAGACTGAGCTCTGGGATGCTTTAATCCCATCAGCATCAGGAAGAGGCTGATTACAAAGTGACAGGCTCACTGAGTGACCAACTGCGTGTGTCTGGCTTCCTGCTTCCCTGAATGCTAATGGTTTGACTGGCCCTTCTCAGCCAAATACTTTCAAGAACTAAACGGGCCACACTAAAATAATCAGGATCACTGCATCTGAAGAAGAACAGGAAGTTCAGGTTCACGTGATCAAATACATTGATTAAAAAGTAAAATAGGAGTTGTTTCTTCGGTTTGTCTCTACACTAACAATGTGATGGAGTCATAAGATGAGAGTCTCACAGGTCTGCTACTCTACTGGAACACGTCACCTGAGCCTATAAGCATCTGTAAAGGCTTATTTATGGTTCAATATTGATGAGCTCCAACTCCAAACACAGCCGCTTCAACCTGGTCGCCATTGTTTACTGTGACCGGAAGAAAAAGCAAAGATTCGGCTATAACCCCTGAAACCACACAGCCACACAGGCACACCCCCCTGGCGGCATGGCGGTTAATTGCAGAGCAACGCGGACCCTCGACGCAGAACTTCGAATGCTCAACGACGGCGTCACGTTGACGGCGTAGGTATGCCGTCGACCTGACGGAGAACCATAAATAACAAACCAGACATGTGTAATTGAAATGTTGACATTGGGCATCGTCATTCAACACAACCAACTATTAAATAACAGGCACTAACGTGGATTTTCTTTCCAGTTATAAGTCATGACCTGTAAATGTCAGCGTCATCCGATACGATACTAAAATAAGGGATCTGGTATCGACAAGTCCATGTAACAATCCAGTATCATATTATCATATGATTTAGCAGCTAACTTAGGGTGACCAGACGTCCTCTTTTTCCCGGACATGTCCTCTTTTCGAGACCTAAAAAAAGCGTCCGGCAGGGATTCCAAAAACGTCCGGGATTTTGCTACGTCCGGGAAAATAGTTATTACCCCCTTACAAGTTTTGGAAATGGTATCTCCCTCACGTTCCACCTTCTTGCGCAAGCTCTGACTGTAGAGAGAACTGTCATTGGTCGACCGATCTCAACGTAAATGTAAGTTCACGGCATGCTACACACTACTGCTACCCCCCGCGACGAAGTGCCCTCCTCCTCTCTCTCTCTCCTCCACCCCCCTGGAACGAAGTGTCCTCTTTTTCACAAACTCAAATCTGGTCACCCTAGCGCTAACTTAAGCTACATGGGAATAGCAACAATAACAACACGCATCACTCACCACCCGACCGTACATACTAAACCATCAGTACAGCAGCTCTGGAAAAAAAACACTGCTGCGTCCAAAATTATGATGGGAGTCGCTAAAGAGAGAACCATCTCGCTTCTTTTGTCATCTCTGTTGACAGTCGCACATGTGCAGAACCCGATAAGGCAGGTGCTAATGGTGAGTGTAACGTTAGCCAGAGCTAACAACATGCTACATGGCCGTCAAAGCAGATCGAAAAAGAGAGTTCTCTGGTATTACATATCTGTAGGTAATAGTTCATGTTTAAAAATAGTTTAACCTGACAACAATGATATCAATGACATCACATTCATACAGGCTTAGAAGTAGATAGCTGTTAAGGAATAGTTTAGTAGTGGTACTCGGTATCGGCCGACACGTTCAGAAGGTTTCTGGATCGATGTCGGGTAGAAGAAAATGGTAAAAGCAGAATTTGTGATGATTTGTGCAATTGGTTGACTTCCTGTTGTGGAAAGGGCCTCATGGAGTCTAATGAACGACTGAGCAACCGAGACAACACACAGATTTTCTGTCTCACATTATGGCTCGCAGAACAATGCAAAACCACAAAAGAAAGTGTTGACACACGATACTGTCACGTCCAGGTGTGAACAGCAAAAACTCAAGTGACAGGAGTCCAGATAAGGCAAAATCCAAAACGTTGGATGGTGATGAAACATGCAGGGGTGAGACACGGACTATAGAAAGACAATCCTGCAACAAGCACGGGGACGACACAGACTAAAGAGACAGGAGAAGACAGGCAATGAGGCAAAGTCGGAAACAATCAGGGCGGGGCTTCACAATTCAACAAGGACAGGTGAAGGGAATAAACAATCAGTGGCAAGGCAGACAGGGGGCAGGAAGTGCAGGGACACAGAGGACACAAGAGACACTGAATACAAAATAAAACAGGAAGCCACCCAACACCGTGACAGATACACCCTGGAACCATAATGCAGGCTTTGTTTTTCTACGGAAGGGAACGGTGCCTCAAGTTAATCAGCTTTAACGTTTTACAAGTCCAATCTCTCAAGCAGCCAAATGTCTAGAACAAGTTAAAACTTTGGGGTTAAAGTTAGTTGCGGAAATGTCACAATACCACTTTTTTTTATAATTGATAATATGACAGTTCGCTCAGCGATCTGAATTACCTTCTTGCTCACCAGCTGTAGGACTGACTGGCAAAGAGACTGACTACTGACGTGTTCCCTCTTTGTCCCTGTAAAAGCAGCGAGAGGACAAACCAACGTCTTCTGCAGGGGAAGAACCAGTTGCAAAGTTTTCAGAGGCCGCCTCCTCCCTGAAGCCATCTGTCCCGACGCAACCTTTTGAGCCGCACACGTTGTGGTTGTCCTCCCTGCCTCTCTGTCACTGTACGCTGCCTACATCTCCTCTCTCATCCCTCCGTCCCCTCTCTATTATCACTCCGTGCCTCTGCCCAGCTCTCTCCCGCTGTGCGCTCTCCATTTCTCTCTGTCCTCTACCTTTCCCATGCACTCCATCGCTTTCATTTGCTCAGTTTCATTCAACGTCTCCCACTCCATATCTGCAGGGGAGGCATGTCGGGACTCAAAATGTGGTGTTATGACCCCTACCGTGGTATTCAAAACAGAGTGAGGATATTACCAATCTCGTCCCCCCCCATGAAATGTGTTGTGAACTCATGTTGCCTCTCCGTCGCCTGAGCGCCTGCTTTTCTCTCCGCTGTTTCCTCGTGTGGGCAGAAGGTCGACTGCCTGTAATGTTATCCAATATGATGCTGTTCTTAACTTCTCAACTGGAATCTTAAATTGAGTTAAATTGAAAGATGCAAAGACGTGCTAAAATGACCACAGCTGTGAATATTTTGGATTATAAGTGGAGTTCAAAAGTTCGCCCATCGGAGGGCGATTGTGAGGAGTTTAGCTAAATCCTCTGCTCTTCAAGACTTTTTGTTTTAAGTTTCTAATGCTGCTGCAGGGCAGACCTTTGTGAGATTAGTAGGCGCTCGGGTGTCTCCAATTTTTTTTATTTGGTGCATTCTTTGTCAGGATATCTAATGTGTTTGCCTTAACCTAAACAGCATGTTTACAGCGTGTTAAGCTGGGAACATACACTACATGCATAAGTACCCCTCTGCTACTCGGGCTCAGGACATTGTGATTGGTTGAAAGAAATACAAACAAGCCATACGTTTGCTTGTGGACGGCCATCTTGAAGCCTCAAGTTTAGGGTTTTGGCCGTCGCCATCTTGGCTTTTTGAAATCAGTGAACGGAAGTGACCTTACCTGTCAATCACCTTGTAGCCCCGCCCTAAAGCATCCCCTGCTTTATGGTCTGTTTGACTCTAAATGACCATAATGTACTAAATGAACATCATGCTGTATTGAAGAAGACTTGAAACTAGAGATTGAGACATAAACTCATGTTTACAATGTTTACTGAGGGAATAAATCAAGAGAGTCATTTTTTCATAGACTTCTATACAACCAGACTTATTTTTCTACTGCTGGCCATTAGAAAGAATGCAAGTTTAAGACAGTTCTAAATTTTCAGAATAATATATGAATATGATAATGGGAGCATGTATGCAAGACCACTGACCTCACAGCTCTGACAGAGCATTGCACCAGCTTCCCTGTATTTTTCACCCTGTCTGCACCAAATGTGTTTCCAGCCACATCCTCCAGTCGTCCGTCTCACAACACGAGTTGAATCGATGCAGCTGTCTACACCGGCGGTCCGATAGCTTGTGTTTTACTTATGACCCAACCCGGTTGGTTGCACGCTCCTGATTCTCTCTTTTTACTCTCCTTGGTGGTCAGTGTGAATGAATGTTTCTCCCTCATCAAGAGATGCTTGTACTCCAATGTGTGAGTTGTCTCTGGACAGAACACTATAAATTTTAGAGCAGAATCATTGATAGTGTAATAAAGTGACTGTAGATAGGCCTATAATTTACTAGCTCAAACATGTGGTTCTACTCTTTTAAGGTCCTTGAGCTCTAAGAAATGCAGCTCCTTTGTCATAGAACATTTTCAAAGCTGATTTTAAAAAATATTTTTAATCCAGCATTGTTTACATCCATGTATACTTCCACTTTTACTTCTTCTTCTCTGCCTTTGTTGGCTTATTGCTGCATATTGTGGCTCATTACAATATGCAGTGGAATAGTGTGTTAGCATTGGCAGGACTAATTTATAAAAAAAACAGCTGCATAACACTACTAAGGATCACACTTACCTCCACTGGCGAGCTTTAACGTATCATGTTAGCACATTGTTTAATTTACTGAATACATTAGATGAAGAAACTTAAGTAAATGCAGTGTTTGTCTTGTTCGTGATGAGTGATGAGCAAAACCTGATTCCTGCACACTACTACTACTACAAGTACTAGATATGTTGTGAATCAGTTGTTCATGAATATGATTCATCCACGTATTTGTGTTGGTTTATGGATTGTTGTCAGCTAGCTAATGGTAGCTAACATGTTATTGTTGCCACCGCCCTCTGGACTGCGTCTGGTCTGGACCCTCATTGGCATACATTCGATGTGTCAACTAGCAAATGGAGATGCATTGACGGCATGTGATTAAGTGGGAAAGAGTCCAGTATCTGGATAAAACAAATCCAGATAAGATTTAAGACAGTTGAAATGAAAAGAGTGGGGCCTCAGTCATGTCCTGCCGCTCTGAGCCAGTTAATGTTAACTAGCAGGTTCATTAAAGCAGACGCGCTCGCTGACACAGTGTGAGCGTGATGTGTGTTGACATTGACAAGACTCATTAATAGATACGGTAGCTAAAGAGTGGGATATAATGGTTATATTTTGGATGCCAAAAGGTTTTCTCTGGGGAACTAGGCAATCCAAGCACAATGTGGTGCCCTTTCCTGCAAATCCTATTTCGCAGCTCGAGGATAAGCACCTTCAAATGTCACCAAATGTACAATAAAACGATGATAATCGTAACTATAGTGACAGTAGCTTTCGAATTAAGTGGGAACGGTAAAATTGCTGCTGCTGTTTGGAAGACATCCTGTCGCAAGTCAGTCAGCCCCTCTCTCCTGCTCGCTCAGAGACATTCAGCGGTTTACTGAGATCCCACACTGATCACGTCCTAATGGTCACGGCCATTAGTGCTCTTAGTGTGGCTAATCAGTTAGCTGTACCCCAGATGTCCTGTGCATCCGGGGGGTCACTTTGGCCCCGGCTCCTCTCCTCCAGTCTCTATCGGTTCTCTCTTAAACTGTGCCAAGTCTGGCCCACTTAGAATGTGTTAAATAGATCTGAGGGAGCCAGCCAAGTGTGTGTGTGTGTGTGTGTGTGTGTGTGACAGTAGTAGCGGAGAGGGAGCTACTCCTCTCGTTCGCCCGTGCCCATGTGCACATGCAATCTAAGCGCAAGTAGCCGCATGTGGATCCATATTAAGTAAAGAAGGTCAGCGGTTGGCCACCTGCCCTCCGGTGCCTTTGGGGCAGAGCCAGTCACGTGAGCGGTTTGGTGTCCCTCCAGAAAGCAATGGGCCGGCTGAATTGTTGTTTGACCCGACAGACATTCAAAGAGGCTGAAGTGTAGGAAATGACTTGGAGATCCACCAGCTGTACAGTTAAAATAAATCACAGGTGACTGAGCAGAACTCTTGAAAAGCAAATCCAAGAGGAGCCGGCCGGTCCTGTGCAGGAGCGACAGACACATCCTCACGCCGACGGGCAGCGGCATCACCCATCGGCTCAGAGCTTTTTTTTACAAATGAGGAAGTGAGTTTAAAAAAACTCAAATGCTTCTAGATCATCAACCACATGTCCGATCTAATACATTTAAACGGCTACAGTACTGTAAACCCTTGTGAGAAGAGAAACGATGGACTTTTTTTTATAATTCCGTAATTCCGTAAGCTCCTCAACATGACTGAGCGATTATAACGTTTCACTATTTAACTAATTTAGTACCCCTAACAACGGCGGACAACAATCTCTCAAAGTACCACGGATGTAACCGTAGAGACTGTACGACTCTTCCAGTAGTAGGACTTTACTGTTTGTTAAGTATTGACGTCGTGAGCTGCGAAAAAGCAACGGGACTTTTTTCCCATTTCTGCTTTCGTGTTTCGAGGTCCTGCGATCTCATTGGCCCTCAGACTCATCTGAAAGCGCGTCAGATGACACGCGCTGACGGAGACGGTCATTTGAAGTACACGACGGTCATGGTGTGAGCAAGATTCAGGTCAAAATTGCTAATTTTTCTATTTCTGAACCGAAAAACATGATTTTTGGACTGGAAAGGCTTGAAAAAATGTAATTGCTTGTGTTTATTGTTTATTGTTATTATTGCAGATTTGAATGCTTTAGGTCTTATCAGGGGACCCTAGGGCTGATGTAAGCTCCACCGGACTCTCAAGCGCCGGTTTTGCACGTCTCAGTGACGGTGAGCCAATATACGCTTGATACGCACAGTTCGCCGTTTTACAATAGAACCTCCGCCTTCACAGGAAGTTAGATTCAGGCAATAAAAGTACTTTGTAAAAAGAACAGCGCGGTTGACGTTAACATGCCTACGCACGTCAGTCAGGTGACTAAAGGCCGATGTGGGGAAATGTCAGTGCTTACTTTTAGTTCCTCAGGGGAAATGTAGTTCGACGTGCTCGGCTAACCGGCGCGTTAGAACGTGACCGCCAGAGTCCTGAATACCAGTCCTGAACAGTGGTCTTCTGGTCCATCTCCCTCTATGCACTATACATAGCGTTGATCTCTTAGATGCTGCATTGTACACCAACCATGTGTTATGTTATATAGTCTGTCATGCTGATGTACAGTATGTACAGTATTCAGGCTGTAAGTGACTTTATGTGGGGAGACTTCCTTTGAAATCTCAGCTAGCTGGTTAGCCTTGCACATCTTCCTCCACGGTTCCTCCTTGATCTGGAGAGGCGTCACAGTGGGCTGTAACCAGCAGGCGCTCTGCTCTCATCTCAGAATCAGCTTTAATCAGCTTTAATGGCCATGTAAATTTTCACATACATGGAATTTGACTCCGGTTTCACTGGCTCTCGTACTTTTTTCCACACACAATATACAAGATAAATATAAAAAATATAAAAAGGACATTAAAGACAGTAGTAAGACAACAAAAAAGTGCAGATAGTGCAGATGAAGAGTCTGTTTAACTGTTCATCAGAGTGACGGCCAGTGGGAAGAAACTGTTTCTGTGTCTGGTGGTTTTGGCGTACAGTGCTCTGTAGCGCCTTCCAGAGGGGAGGAGTTGGAACAGCTTGTGTCCAGGGTGTGAGGGGTCTGTGGTGATCTTTACAGCCCGCTTCCTGACTCTGGCGGTGTGCAAGTCCAGGATGGAGGGCAGGCTGGAACCAATGGTTCTCTCTGCAGACCTGACGATCCGCTGTAGTCTGACTCTGTCCTGTTTGGTGGCCGATCCAAACCACACAGTGATGGAGGAGCAGAGGACAGACTGGATGATGGCGGTGTAGAACAGGATCAGCAGCTCCTGAGGCAGGTTGAATTTCCTGAGCTGGCGCAGGAAGTACAGCCTCTGCTGGGCCTTTTTCCGGATGGTGTTGATGTTGGCGGTCCACTTCAGGTCCCGGGAGATTGTGGATCCCAGAAACTTGAAGGTCTCCACCGCAGAAACAGTGCTGTTGAGTATTGTGAGGGGGGGTAGTGTTGGGGGGCTCCTCCTGAAGTCCACTGTCATCTCTACAGTTTTGGCCTTGTTCAGCTCCAGGTGGTTCTGACCACACCAGAGAACCAGCTGTTCAACCTCCCGTCTGTACGCAGACTCGTCCCCGTCGCTGATGAGGCCGATGACCGTTGTGTCGTCTGCGAACTTCAGGAGTTTAACAGATGGGTCCCCTGAGGTGCAGTCGTTGGTGTAGAGGGAGAAGAGCAGTGGAGAGAGCACACATCCCTGGGGGGCGCCAGTGCTTATAGTCCGGGTGCTGGATATGATTTTTCCCAGCCTCACCTGCTGCGTCCTGTCTGTCAGGAAGTTTGTGATCCACCGGCAGGTGGGAGCTGGCACGGTGAGCTGGGAGAGTTTGGGTTGAAGAACCTCCGGGATGATCGTGTTGAATGCAGAGCTGAAGTCCACAAACAGAACCCTTGCATATCTCCCTGGGGTGTCCAGGTGTTGAAGAATATGGTGCAGTCCCATATTAACTGCATCATCCACCGACCTGTTTGCACGGTAGGCAAACTGCAGGGGGTCCAGCAGGGGCCCTGTGATGTCCTTCAGATGGGTCAACACCAGCCTCTCAAAGGACTTCATGACCACAGACGTCAGGGCGACGGGTCTGTAGTCATTTAATCCTGTGATGGAGGATTTCTTGGGGACCGGGATGATCAAGGAGCGCTTGAAGCAGGAAGGGACTTCACATAGCTCCAGTGATCGGTTGAAGATCTCCGTGAAGATGGGGGCCAGCTGGTCAGCACAGACTTTCAGGCAGGAGGGGGACACACCGTCTGGGCCCGGAGCCTTCCTGATCTTTTGTCTCTGAAAGAGCCGACTCACATCCCCTTCGCAGATCCTCAGTGCCGGTGGGGGGTTGGATGGGAGAGGTGAGGCAGAGAGTGGAGCTGATTGTTCGATGATGGGGCAGTTGGGCGGGGTGGAAGTGGGCTTGTCAAACCTGCAATAGAAGACATTCAGGTCGTCAGCCAGTCGGTGATTGTCCTCAGTGGGGGGAGATGGTCTCTTGTAGTTGGTGAGTACCTCCAGGCCTCTCCAAACTGACGAGGGGTCGTTGGCTGAAAACTTTTTTTCCAGCTTATCAGTGTAGCTCTTCTTAGCTACCTTGATCTCCCTCGTTAGTGTGTTCCTGGCCTGGTTGTACAGAATCCTGTCCCCCCCTCTGTAGGCCTCCTCTTTAGCCCGACGAAGCTGCCTGAGTTTTTCAGTGAACCAGGGTTTATTGTTGTTGAATGTGCAGAAGGTTTTTGTCGGCACACACATGTCCTCACAAAAGCTGATATATGACGTCACAGTGTCAGTGAGCTCATCCAGGTCTGTAGCAGCAGCCTCAAAAACACTCCAATCAGTGGAGGCAAAGCAGGACTGTAGCTCCAGCTTGGCCTCGTTGGTCCATCTCTTTACAGTCTTCACCACAGGCTTTGCAGATTTTAGTTTCTGCCTGTAGGATGGGAGAAGATGAACCAGACAGTGATCAGAGAGTCCCAAAGCTGCACGAGGGACTGAGCGGTATGCATCCTTCAGTACAGTGTAGCAGTGGTCCAGTGTGTTTTTGTCCCTGGTGCTACACTTAATATGCTGTCTGTATTTTGGCAGTTCTTTGCTGAGGTTTGCTCTATTAAAGTCCCCAAGAACAATGAGCAGGGAGTCTGGGTGTTTGTGCTCCATGGTGGTGATCTGCTCTGCCAGGTGTTGGAGTGCCTCACTCACACAGGCCTGAGGTGGGATGTACACACCGACCAGGATGAATGAGGAAAACTCCCGCGGTGAATAAAATGGTTTGCAGTCTATTAAAATTGTTTCTAGGTGCGGGCTGCATGATTCCTTTAACACCGTGACATCTGTGCACCAACCTTCGTTAATATAAAAACAGATCCCGCCTCCCCTCGTTTTCCCCGACAGAGCCGTTACGCGGTCCGCTCGGTGGAGTTGGAAGCCCGGCAGATGTAGTGCGCTGTCCGGGATGTGCGCACCGAGCCAGGTTTCGGTGAAGCAGAGGGCGGCAGATCTGCTAAAGTCCCTATTAGTTCTGTTCAGGAGCAGCAGTTCATCCATCTTGTTCGCCAGAGAGCGGACGTTCGCCAGATGAATTGACGGGAGCGCAGTTCGAAATCCTCGCTGGCGCACTTTAACAAGCGCTCCTGCGCGCTTCCCCCGTCTGCGTCTCCGGCGAATTCCGAGAAGAGCCGCTGCTCCTCCAACCAAAAACTCAGTAAAGTAATCCGGTTCAATGAAAACCGGTAAAAAAAATTGTCCAGTGGTTTCACGGAAGTTTAAAAGTTCCTCCCTGCTGAATGTGATCAGAGAGGGAGAGCTGGAGACGAGACAAATAAACAAAAACAGAAAAAGTACGAGCGAGCGCAGTACCGAGGCTGCCATCCGCGGCGCCATCTTGGGGGCTCCTCTTTCTGTCTCTAGCTACACCTCAAAAAAGAGGTCTAGTAACCCGTCTGCCGCTCAGTGACCTTGTATCTTGTGTCTCGGTTCTGCTATAATGTAGGCCGAGCGAAAAAATCTGCACGTTTTTGATAAAAAAGTCCCCCCCAAAAAAAATTTTGGGCAAAAGACGAGGGATGCTGAGTTGTAACTGATGTCTTTTTCCAGATCTTGCGTTGTGTTTGTCTCTCTGTGTTGCACTGCAGCCTCAGCCCTCATTCTTAATTTGACTTCACCTACAGAAGCTAAAACCCAACTCATCTTTTGAATAATTGTGTCTTATTACAATAACTCACTATCAAGTGAACACTTCTAGGTCACACTGAGCTGTGTGGTGTTTCATAAACTGTTGTCTGCATATTCTTATGATCAAATTATAATATGCATATAAACCATAACAACATAAAGGGAAATGAGACATTGTTAGCAGGAGAACGTATTTAATTCAGCTTGAACATGACGTTGTACTCTCTGTTGGTTTCACTTTTATATTCCTTCTTTCATTTCTATTTCAACCTCGTTAATAAAGTAATACTATAAACCGGATTGTTTAAGTCGTCTGTATGACGCAACACAAGAACACACAGACAAAGTATCTAAGATGCTTTTTTGTTGTCCATCTCCTGAACATTGTAGTTTCACCACTGCAGAGCGACGTCACCAACATAACTATAATAACTATCATAACTACGTAGTTTAGTGTAGTCTGATTCTCTAAACACTGCGGTTGTCTTTTCCTAACTCATGAATTCTCCTTCCAATCTTTCCTTGACCCCGTGACGTTTTCACAGAGGTCAAGGAAAAGGGATTAGGAATAGACGTTACAGGGTCATTTTTTGACTAATCAACCACAACCCCAGACTTTCAGTAATACATATGTACACATTAACAGATTTGTCTCCACATTTACAACATTCAATACACTTGCTAAGGACAACTTTGATGAAGCACACTCTCCATACACATCTGAAAATAGTTATTTTAGGCCCAACTATGTTTTTCCTCAGTCTAAGTGTTTTTTGTTGCCTCAACCACAGCAAGTGTTTCTGTTTGAATTCTACGTATGTGCTGTGAGGCATGTAGTCCGACCGCCGCGTTAGAACGTGACGCCCAGAGTCCTGAATACCAGTCCTGATCCAACAGGCAAAAGAACCATAAGCAGACAGGAGGCGGGTCAGCAGGCAGTAATACTCAGTGATGCACAGAAGATCACTCAGGATGGGCGGGGGTACAACATCCCCGGGCTGAGGGAAAACTCCCAAAAACTCCCAAAACAGGTCAAACACTAGAGACTATAAACTGGGACAGAGAACAGAGATGCTGGAACGCACAGACTGCCACAGACCAACGGGAGCACACAGGGGGAGGAGGGGAAGCCAGTCGAGGCGAGGAGGAAACACACAGGGGCAGGAAGGAAAGGCTCTGAAACAAGAGACAACAGGTAAGGGCCAAAATAAAACTTGATGAATGAAAATTAAAAACATGACTCATATGAGGCAACAGGACGTGACACTGACTAACTTTTCCTAAGATGTCATGCGCGCCGTTGTTTGAGCATACCATGCAATGCTTTTACCAGTGGTGGGCCGTGCATTTTCTACTTGGGCCTTCTGTGCCGTCTGATATAGTTTACATAAATAGGCGCATGACGGGATGCTGCGTCATTAACGGACAATGCATGTTGTCCACATCAACAAGAACCAGTCACATTTAGTTATAACAAAACATGACAAAACAATCCAATAAAACTGCCTTAAAACCAGCAGCACTAGCAGCGCTGCAGGCTGGAAGCAGAGCAACAGAGGAAGACAGGAGCTGTGCAATGAGAAAATAAGCTAATAGTGAAGGGTTTTAATAAGGTCACATTTGGACTTGTACAGTGTAAGAAATTGTTTGTGTACATTACAATGCATGAAATATGATAATTAATAAGGAATATTATTATGAAGAATGTATAATTGTATGCATATGAAGGTCACTTTTATTTACTGTTTTTATTAATGATGTGTGAATGGATTTTCAAACAACGTTTGCATAGTGCATGTGGATGCCGGTGGACTGTTTTATTAGACGGAAGTGTAGTTCTCTTGTTCGCCTGAGGTGGCGGACCTGAACATTGACTTTATGAAGCAGCAGACAACCCGGTCTGTAGAAGACTAGCTCCGCCCCTGAAGCTGCAGGCCAGTGAACATGGAGTTTGTTGGAAAAGGTGTGAAAGTAGGACTTTTAACCAGTAGGAAGGGCTTTAAGCTCCGTGAGTGATAGTATGAACTAACCCACGCGCGGTAGAGGAGGGTCTCTCTCTCCGGTGACACGAGCGAAGCGGACATGCGGGTCAGTAGAGTCCGCTGAGGAAGGAGGGACCCGATCGACATGCATAAGCTGTTTTTGTCATCTTCCTTTTATTAAATAATTATTAGTTTAACTCTTTTTGGACTCCGGATATTACTCCTCGCACCACCTCCCAGGATTTGAACTTTTATTCTTCAATTTGGTGTTACCCCGACGTGATCCTGCTGGAGTTCTGGTGCGGGACTAGACCATTCGGATAGGCCGCGGTGGATCACCTCTTCTCTGCTCATGAAGCGCTTACAAAGGAAGGTATTTAAGGACCTGTTTGATCGAACCTTATTTAGGTAGAAATAGGACATTTAGACGTGAGCGGAGAGAGGCCGGTCTGACGTGGATTACAATTATTAGCGTGAAAACACAACATAGTGTACATATATTGTAAAGGAGAAAGGAAATGATAGTCGGCTTATGCATTTAATGTGTAATTGTATGAATATGAGGGTCACTGTGTTTTTTATCACTGTATAATGATTCATATATGAAAGGATTTTAAAATAGATTTGAAACAAGAAGAATTATATAGTATTGCTGAGGGTCACACTGTACTGAGAGTGCAGAGATAATTTACACACAGGCCGTGGTTGGGTTTTTCACAAGGGAGCATTTGGTTTTAAGAACAAAGGGGACTGGACCACCTGTGGTCTGGGGATCTCCCTACTGTTCTTATCAGGCACAGTGGAGGGATTCGATTTGCATTTCAGCCAGCAAGCAGAGGTGAAGAGGGTCTGTGGGAGGATGAATGTAAGCTGTAGTAAGATTCTGATCAGCTGTAACAGATAGAACTGAATAACAATTCCTTAGGTAAAATATGTTGTTAGTAAACACAGGAGGGCGGAGTGAGGACTTCAGGTACCGGAAAACAGGAATGTTATGGAGCCATCTTCAAAACATGCGCCAAAGAGAGACTCCGCCCCTGTGGGACTTTTAGCCAATCGCATGCCGTAGAACTAACCAATGAGTGGCCTTAAGCTCTGTGAATGAGACCTATAACCAGTGGTGTATAGTAACGAAGTAGAAATACTTCGTTACTGTACTTAAGTAGTTTTTGGGGATATCTGTACTCTACTTTACTATGTATATTTCTGTTTACTTTTACTTTTACTCCGATACATTTCTCCTGAAACCTTCGTTACTCGCTACAAAATCAAATCTATCTTAAGAAAAAGAAGAAAAAAACATCGGGGACTGTGGTGGAACACAGACTCCACCAAGCAGGTTTTGCGAATCACAATATTTTGCATTTTCCCTCTACATCCTCTAGTCCAGCGCTCCCAAACCTTTATGCGTCACGGACCGGTTACGTGAAGACAATATTTTCACAGACCGGGTCCGACCTCGGAAAGACGGGAGACAACGACACCTGACGTGTGTTCGTTATGTCCAGTCTACTGACTCTACTGCTAACTAAACCTTTAGTCCAGTCTACTGACTCTACTCCTAACTAAACCTTTAGTCCAGTCTACTGACTCTACTGCTAACTAAACCTTTAGTCCAGTCTACTGCTTAACTTATAACGCGCTGCACAAAGACAGGATGTTGAAATGGAAGCAGGTTTTCATGCTTTTTTGGCGATCTCAGGATACTCTGCCTTGGTTTCCAGATCACCGACAGAGTTGTAACAGACTTACGTTTCATTTTTAGAGTAACGTAACATCTTGACATGTGTCAAGAGATTCCGTCTGAGGTTACCACAGACGGATGTATGCGGTCATTTTTCACAATAAAACATCTTTCCGGCCTTGATTTTTTTTTATTTAATTGAAATGTTTCATTCATTCTTTCTGTGGCCCGGTACCAAGAGACCCACAGACCGGTACCAAGAGACCCACAGACCGGTACCAAGAGACCCACAGACTGGTACCAAGAGACCCACAGACCGGTACCAAGAGACCCACAGACCGGTACCAAGAGACCCACGGCGGGCGGAATGAGCATACTTATAACCACACTGTTACAAGTCCTTCATAGTGTCATATTGCTTTTTGGAGAATTATGATGATAAGTTCATAGTAGATGCAAAAGTATACTTAGGTACAATATATTATGTTGAACATAATATATATGGATGGATCCCAGCCAACCCAGTTATTGTATCAACACAACTCCTTGTCCTTGGTCATGGTGGCCACAGCACTTAAAAGAATAAACTTAATAATTTTCAAAATTCTGACCCTTTGCTTTTTTATTAAAAGCATGTACTTGTACTTTTACTTTCAATACTTAAGTACATTTTATATCAGAAAAATACTTTTGATACTTAAGTACAGAAAATATCAGATACTTTAAGACTTTTACTCAAGTAGTATTTTAATAGGTGACTTTTACTTTTACTGGAGTAATTTTCCAGTAAGTTATCTTTACTTTTACTCAAGTACGGCTTTTGGGTACTTTATACACCACTGCCTATAACTAACACATGCGCAAGAAGAGCGGCCCTTTTAAATCCCTACGTGACTGGACAAGACCTGCGGTCTGGAGTTCGTTGAGGAAGGAGGGGCCCCGATCGGGTTTGCATAAGCTGTTCTGTCATCTTCCTTTTATTAAATAATTATTAGTTTAACTCTTTTTGGACTCCGGATATTATTCCTCGCACCACCTCCCAGGATTTGAACTTTTATTCTTCAATAGCGAAAAATAATTATAATACATGTAGTGTATTTGTGAAAAAAAAAGAATGAGAAAATAACTAAAACTTTATGATTGTGTTTAGGCCAGCACAGAAAGCTTAGCTGGCCCTGATGGCCCACTGGCTTTGACAGAAGCTGCCACACAGACTGTGTGGCCCCTCTGCAGGGAGGTAAAGAGAGCATCACTTGAGATGTGCTGTGCCTAGTAAGATAAGCGAGGCACAGTTGAGCTTAATGCATGAGCATGCGTGACCAGACCCTCGGCCTTCATGTACAGATCAGGTATAGATTATGAGACAGAGTCAATAACTGTCTCCAGGAAGAGGTCACCTTCGGCCCTCTGTGTTTAGTTTAATGTACATGCATTGTATTGGTGAACGTGTTCTGTGTGAAGGCAGGAGACGCACAGCATTTGATAGGATTCATCCTCTGGGAACCAGGAATGTGTGGATCAACTTCACTGCAATCCATTTAATAGTAGCTATTGATTTTTCAGTCAGGGCCAAAGTGGTGGACCGTCTGAATAACATCGCATCCCACGGTCCATCCCATGGTCCATGCCACCAGATGGGTGTGTGCTGAGACTTCCTTAAATGTATATTTTAAAGACACTTCTGTCTGTGGTGGGCCGGGTCAGGGTCTGTCTGTGGTGGGCCGGGTCAGGGTCTGTCGCTGCCGGAGACGGAGCTGAAGGATATTCTGGAGAACCTGGGGGGCAATGACTATATCATATAATAATACAGGGAAGCTGGTGCAATAATATAATATCTATACAAAGACAGCAAATATTCCCCTTGGTGGTCTTGTTTCCTTCTGCAGGTCATATAGAGCAGCGGCCCCCAAACTTTTATGCACCACCGACCGGTTTGCTGTCAGACAATATTTAAATAATTAAATATATAATATAAAGGACCCACAGGCGGGTACCGGTCCGCGGCCCGGTGGTTGGGGACCACTGGCCAATCAAGACCGTTTCATAACCAGGTAAAACTCCCTCACAATAACTCTAATATTAATGTAATGCATTGTTTGTTTTAATAGTAATTTGTATAGTACAAAATGTATATATATATATATATATATATATATATATATATATATATATATATATATATATATATATACACTCACCTAAAGGATTATTAGGAACACCTGTTCAATTTCTCATTAATGCAATTATCTAATCAACCAATCACATGGCAGTTGCTTCAATGCATTTAGGGGTGTGGTCCTGGTCAAGACAATCTCCTGAACTCCAAACTGAATGTCAGAATGGGAAAGAAAGGTGATTTAAGCAATTTTGAGCGTGGCATGGTTGTTGGTGCCAGACGGGCCGGTCTGAGTATTTCACAATCTGCTCAGTTACTGGGATTTTCACGCACAACCATTTCTAGGGTTTACAAAGAATGGTGTGAAAAGGGAAAAACATCCAGTATGCGGCAGTCCTGTGGGCGAAAATGCCTTGTTGATGCTAGAGGTCAGAGGAGAACGGGCCGACTGATTCAAGCTGATAGAAGAGCAACTTTGACTGAAATAACCACTCGTTACAACCGAGGTATGCAGCAAAGCATTTGTGAAGCCACAACACGCACAACCTTGAGGCGGATGGGCTACAACAGCAGAAGACCCCACCGGGTACCACTCATCTCCACTACAAATAGGAAAAAGAGGCTACAATTTGCAAGAGCTCACCAAAATTGGACAGTTGAAGACTGGAAAAATGTTGCCTGGTCTGATGAGTCTCTGTTGAGACATTCAGATGGTAGAGTCAGAATTTGGCGTAAACAGAATGAGAACATGGATCCATCATGCCTTGTTACCACTGTGCAGGCTGGTGGTGGTGGTGTAATGGTGTGGGTGATGTTTTCTTGGCACACTTTAGGCCCCTTAGTGCCAATTGGGCATCGTTTAAATGCCACGGCCTACCTGAGCATTGTTTCTGACCATGTCCATCCCTTTATGGCCACCATGTACCCATCCTCTGATGGCTACTTCCAGCAGGATAATGCACCATGTCACAAAGCTCCAATCATTTCAAATTGGTTTCTTGAACATGACAATGAGTTCACTGTACTAAAATGGCCCCCACAGTCACCAGATCTCAACCCAATAGAGCATCTTTGGGATGTGGTGGAACGGGAGCTTCGTGCCCTGGATGTGCATCCCACAAATCTCCATCAACTGCAAGATGCTATCCTATCAATATGGGCCAACATTTCTAAAGAATGCTTTCAGCACCTTGTTGAATCAATGTCACGTAGAATTAAGGCAGTTCTGAAGGCGAAAGTGGGTCAAACACAGTATTAGTATGGTGTTCCTAATAATCCTTTAGGTGAGTGTATACACAGTATGTTCAGCGCAGCAATGCATATCTGCTCTGTTGTGTTGGAGCCCAACATATGAACATATGAACATATGTCCCGATGTTCTCATACACATGTTTTGGCCAGGAGCACAAACGAGGCCAACACAATGTTCTCCAGGATCCTGAATGCCTCACACACACACACACACACACACACACACACACACACGCTCCTTAAGCAAATCAGAAGTGACGCCTCCGCCTGTGCATGCCAGGAACATCCAGAGAGCATGCTAGAGAGAGAGAGAGAGAGAGAGAGAGAGAGAGAGAGAGAGAGGGCATGCCAAGATCATATAGCGCTCCATGCCAAGTGCAAAAGCAAGAGAGATGAGATACAAGCAGTGTTGAGCGAGAGGGACGCTAAAACAATACATAGTTATTATGTGTGTGTGTGTGTGTGTGTGTGTGTGTGTGTGTGTGTGTGTGTGTGTGTGTGTGTGTGTGTGTGTGTGTATTTATGCACACACTAAGTAATACAGTGACAGATGCACGTTAACGTGCTCATGACAAGCCCACTTAAGGACAGAGAGGCGTTCATCATTATTCTACAGGAACTAAGAGGAAACGGTTTGTAACAGAGTGCTGATGTTGTTTCTCCATCTTATTTGTCCAAAATAAACAACACATCTCTCATCCTTTACAAAGAGAGAAAAAGAAAAGAACGTATAGGAAGCTGTCTCATGACGTCCTCGTTATTTCTGAGTAAGGGTGATGGGAACATGTGTGTGTGTGTGTGTGTGTGTGTAATTGTTTGTTCACGCAGGCCTTTTTTTGTGCATAGTGTGAGCAAACATTAAGCGAAGAAAGAAAAAAAGGAAAAGAGTAATAAGTGTAAAATGTAATGATCATAGGACCGGTTGTGGTGTAGGAATTAGGAGCTTCCAGACTCACTGTCGGTACAGTGGGAACATTAAGTGGACCCGGAGTGAGTCAGTGTTATCTCAAGCAATCACAAGAACTGGCATCCTCCCCTCGTGGGCCGAGCCGACGTCTTCACGGCGCTAATCGTTTCTGCTCCCGCAAACAGACTGCTTTGAAGAGGCATCAGAGTGCCAGTTCGCTTTCGTTCCTCTGAAAGAAATCCTGCAAAACGCTCGTTCGTGAAGCAGAACCGCGTCTTTCTGACTGATAAAGCGGCTGTCATCGGCTGAGCTTCCGCGCGGTGAAAGGCAGCGGATCTTCATCAGAGGCAAACGGTTCTCAGGAAGCTTCACAAGCGTCTTCTGGAGGAATGAATCTGTCACTGTATTCAGAACACCGCGGATCATTAGCATCCCGGCGCCTCCAACCACATTCCGTACGCACACATTTAAAATGCTGGGGTAAAGAAATAACACATTGTGTCTCCGTGGCTGCAGGTGAAGCTGACTGAACACTGTGTTCTGTTGCAGCAGCTCACGGCGTGAGGCTCCACACCGGGGAGCGAGCGCAGAACATCCAGCCTCCCACTGCTGCAGCGGGTTGCTGGCTGAGTGCTGTGCTCAGGGGGAAGGAACCCTTAGACAGTGAGGACGTTGAGGAAGGGGAGTCCTGTTATTGCAAATGGTCCAATTGGAGCCAGCAGACTTTTGGGACACAGAGTGGCTTCTTGGGACTCGACAAACCCAGTAGGACCCAGTAGGACCCAGTAAGACCCAGTAAGACCCAGTAGGACCCAGTAGGCCGCGCATGGCTCTGAAAGTATCGGCATTTCAAGTGCTGTTTGTCATTCCCCTACAAAGACCACGGAAATAGCGATATGAGTGTACAGATGGAGCCGAAGAGGAAGTGAACGGGTTCGATGCGTTTGAGTACGTAGGGCTCGGGTGATTGGCTGAGTTGGGGGCGTGGTCTTTGCTCCTGAACTATGTTTTAAAAAACACCATTTATCGTGGATTGGTGTCAAGACTTCACATGCTACCAGTCTTCAAGGTGGAACACTTTATCAGGAAATGTGGAGAAGCCGCGTTGACGTTCAAGTCAAAAGAATCCATGCAATATGAACGGTTTGTTTTCTCCACATTGCTATGACTGTTTTCCTCCATACTTGTACCATCACTGTTCAACACGTTCGTATCTCATCTCGTCTCATGGACGCTTGGCCCTCGGCGTCACTTTCAGCCTGGCGGGTAGCCGAGCGCGTCAAGCTGTGACGCTGCACTGCGGTCGCAGTAAACGGGGTTAACGTTGAGAATGGAAACAACACCTGCTTAGTTTGAGGCCAAACCAAAAATATATATCTCATGGTCGGCAGTAAAATGAGAATGTGAAATAAAAGAAACGTAAACAACGTAATATAAGTTCTAAAAATACTTTGGGAAACAAACACTGAATTCATGGTTGAAAATCCATTTTGAACCATCCACCCAATGGTATCCAATACCCATACCCAGTAGTTCAGCATTTCATTTTAAATATGTACACAAGCAAAATATAATTTAAAAAAAACACGTGTGTCTCTTGTGTGCACTTTACCCGTCTGCTGCTGTAATCCTGCACATTTCCACACTGCTGGACGAATAAAGGAATATCTTACCTTATCTTATCTTATGACATGAACAGAGCCAGGCTAGCTGCCTTCAGTGATGCTAAGCTATTGGCTAACTGTCTCCCGACCGGTGCACGGACATGAGAGTGTTAATCTTTTAATCTTTCCCCCTCAGAAAAACTATTTCTTGGTCATCCCTCTTGGGTGCCGTGACCTTTCTCAAAGCAATGTGAGACCAGAGTGAGCACAAGTACATGCCAGACTTACACACACACACACACACACACACACACACACACACACACACACACACACACCGCTAATGCATTCTGCACCCGATGCATCGCGTGTGTTAAAAGATTGCTTGGTTTGGAAACGCTCTTTCTATCTCTTGACACCCACAGAAGCATTGCAGGCCCTATTAGCATGTGAACAGTGTGATGTGCTGCCAGTGATATTGTGTAGGCTACAGCGCATTTGTCACTGGATGTAACATTAATGGTGAAAAAAATTAAAATACGGCCCCTCGGTGAATGCAGCTCGGAGTCACGGGTTTTCTGTGACGCCGGCCAGAAACTGTCCAAACAGATCAGAGCAGAGGAGAAAGATCTTTCACACAACGAGACGCGCCCACCTCAAACGCTGCTGTATGACGGCGCCTCCTTTTAATGGGTTCCTGTGGTAGTCTCTGCAGATATTTCCTTTTCAGGTCCGTAAACAGAGTGGAACTGACTCCGCGCACGGGCGGCTGCGTGCCAGAGGTTCAACGGAGAGCGTTTTTTTTTTTTACTTTTACTATTTGTCTGAAATGACTGAAATTGCTCTGTCAGCTAGTCGGAGAACACACAGATGGATGTGCTCACACCTTCCTACGCATTCTCACACATACACACACACACACACACACACACACACACACACACACACACACACACACACACACACACACACGCACACACACACACACACACAGCGTTCAGCGTAGAGATAATCAGCTGTCTAATCGTCTGTCAGTTCTCATATTCATCATCAGGCCTGGGACATATGGCTCTGCTTTGATCAGGAGACTGTGTTCCTGTGTGTGTGTGTGTGTGTGTGTGTGTGTGTGTGTGTGTGTGTGTGTGTGTGTGTGTGTGTGTGTGTGTGTTCTGATACCAGAACCCATGCACACAGACTGCACAGAGACAAAGGGGTTATATCCAAGAGGTCTAATAACAAAAACACAGCCAGCCGAAGAAAGAAAAAGCATCAACTCAAACGTTGAATCCGTCACCAACGAGGAACCAAAGTCCTCAACAATGCAGAGAAACCCTGAAGGCAGCAAATGTCTTCCAAGAATCCAGCAAGTCCTCTAAATTAAACTAAACCTATGTTCATCCTGCCCTCCAGAGCGACACGTGAAGGCATTTTGAAGCAGATAACTCTGTGTTATGAGAAGATGGTTATGATTATTGTCACAGTGAAAGCCAGACGTCTGTGACGTCAACATTCTCCCTCTGGCTAAATAAGGTTCAATCGTATCAGTGACCTCTGAATGGATGTAATGCGGAGGTGCACATTAAAGCTCCTCCGGTCCCTGAACCCCTCACGGTCTACATCACCTGTACGCAGCACATGGCAGCAGTCCAGGATGTGACACGTAGAATACACAGGATGCCAATCAAACAGACGAGGAGGGGGGGATGACATCTGGTGGACAAGAGTTTATGTTTTATTATATTATAACAAATGAGATATGTAAGGAGTGCTGTCACAGCCAATCCCTCTGAGGATCAGCATCCTGGAGCCAGACCCCAGAACATACTGGAACATTCTACCACCATGTTTGCACCTCCAAATGCCACACTTCTCGCTTTCTACAATATTTGCAAATGGCAACTACAGTGTGGTTAAAATTAAGGAAAATCGTGTTGAATATAATTGTATGGTTATGAAACGACTAAAACATTACATTATATTACATTTCATTTAGCTGACGCTTTTATCCAAAGCGACTTACAATAAGTGCAATTCCACCATGAGTACAAACTCAGAACAAGAATCAAGAAAGTACAATTTCTTCAATAAAGTTAAACCACAAAGTGCTATCAGTAAGAGACATTTAAGTGCTACTACCTTCCTTATTCAAGGTGTAGTTGAAAAAGATGTGCTTTTAGTTTGCGAAGGAAAACACATGGATGAGGCGAGGGAACGGTTGTGGATACGCGAGGCTAGTCCACAAACTCTGATCTCCGACGTGAAAGCCAGACGCTAAAGACATCAGCCTGAGAAAAACCTTCTCACTGCCAACTCGACAAAAGACTGACGCTTGGTTTGTGCCACTTAGCATCAAACTACGACGCTCTAGGTGCCCCTCTAGGGTCTGTTTGAACGTGTCAGGGCCGGCGCATCGATTCACACTGTTCAATACACAGTGTCCTTTCAAAATAAACCTCAGCCATCACTGGAAGTTAGATTTAGGTAACAAGGGTTAGGGTGAGGAAAACTAAAACCTCCCAATGGCTACCGACTGACGTGGCTAACGTGTCTAACGAGTGCCGAGAGGAAATAGGTCACCGCTGGACACGAACAGAGGACTCCTGGGAGAAACGCCTGTGTTTGTCTCACCCGCCCACCGAGATTCTCACCCTGCACCTCGTGAGTAGGGATGGGCATCGTTTTTTTTTTCTTTTCGATAACGGTGCTAAAATTATACTTTTAAAACGATACCGGTGCCTAAACGGTGCCTGAAACGATACTTAAAAAACACAAAACGACATTAAAGAAAGTATTTTTTAATTGCCAAGGCAAAACATTGTCTTCAAATTGAACAATATTTTAACTGTTTAAAGTATACTATAAATATAAATAAATACAAAACACTTGACTTCAAACTACAGCTTCAAACAGGTGGCCTGAGAGGGAACGTGTGCAACAGAACTCCACTCAGAAACTGTTGGATTCTACAAACTCTGCTGCTTTACTGGACTACACGTCATCATTCATATCAACTGGAGAGCTTTTCTGAACCAGACGGAGCTGCTCTTGAATTCACAAACACAAACTGAACCGAGGAACAAACACGTCTCCTAATAATCTCACTTTGTGTCGCGGCTTGGAGCGTTTCTCAGCCGGTGTTCTTGCCGGTCAGTTGCGGTTCCTCCGCTCTGACGTTGACCTACATCAGCGAAACAGACGTTTCTAGCAGAAAGTTTAGAGTTTCTAGTTCAGGAGTCTTTTCTGCAGCTTTCTCGTCCAGATTCCAGCGTTTAAAACAGACGTTTCCTCAACGAGGTTTGGTGGAGGAAACGGAGCGTTTCTCGCTCGGAGTTCGGCTCTTCTTCTTTGCACGCAGTTGTTTTGTTGCATTTGCTGCATGTCGCGTTGTTCGAATAGTTTTTTTGCGAAACACAGCCACACTTTACCTTTCGGCATTTTCTCTGTTAAAAGGTTGATGGCCAGCTAGCTACTGTAGCTATACAAACGGTAGGCTATCGCTAGCTGCTGCCAGGGCGGAGTCATCAGAGTAGTGTAACAAAAGTATTTCAATCGGCTCAGGAAGCACCGGAACGAAGCACCGAAATTTGCGTTGCGGTTTTCGGTACCCAACCCTACTTCTGAGCGCCCATAATGACGCGGGTGTGTATATATATATTTAAGCAATAAGGTACGAGAGGCAGTACTGTGTCGTGCAATAATGTACTGTTCAAGGGAGTTGTTAGGCAAACCCTTGAACTGTACATTATTGTAGACACAGTACTGCCTCGAGTACCTTATTGCTTTTATAATACGGGTACCTGCGACTTTATAAATAGTAATGTAAGCTGCCTTTCAGCACAAAATAGTTGTAGCCGGCAAAACGTTGTGTATCGCATTTCAGCGACAGAGAAAATAGTCCCGGGACGCACGGGACGCACATACGGGACTATAAAACGGACGGCCTGGTCAGTAAATCGGTCGGTTGAAAGCAGGGTGGAGGATGACACTCAGCCACCGATGTAAAGAAGTGCTCTCGCTGCTTCTGTCCGTCTTTTCTCTGTCATTTTTCTCCTCCATGATGTTTAGAGAACTTGCCTCGCGTCGGGAAATTACCGACGTAATTATCTCTCACTGGAAATTATCACGATTTTGTGATCAAACCCTTTTCATTCCTCATCTTTAGTAGGGTGACCAGATTAGAGTTTGTGAAAAAGAGGACACTTCGCTCCGGGGGGGGGGGGAGGAGAGAGAGGAGGAGGAGGACACTTCGTTAGCAGTAGCGTGTAGCATGCCGTGAACTTACATTTACGTTGAGATCGGTCGACCAATGACAGTTCTCTCTACAGTCAGAGCTTGCGCAAGAAAGTGGAACGTGAGGGAGATACCATTTCCAAAACTTGTAAGGGGGTAATAACTATTTTCCCGCACGTAGCAAAATCCCGGACGTTTTTGGAATCCCTGCCGGACGCTTTTTTTAGGTCTCGAAAAGAGGACATGTCCGGGAAAAAGAGGACGTCTGGTCACCCTATCTTTAGGTTAGGGAGGAAGTGACGTGTGTGTTGTCGTTCGTTATGCTAGTGTGGGGGACGCTACGTGAGCTTGTTAGCTGTTCCGTTTGAGCTAACTTACTGTCAGCGAAAAGCCCCGTTGCAATACTGTGAACACTCACGCAATAAACCTGCAAGTTAAGGAAACCAACGTCTGCGAGTCGTTACTGCGGACGTGACAATATCAAAGTTTACACGAAACATGTTCGGTAACTGTCAAGCTTGAAATGACAAATAACGGTCGCGCAATTTAAATCTACCTGTTATTTTAAGTGCGCACTGATATGGAACGCTCTAAATGTAAACAGGCTGTACAGTACTTTATGGCTGAATAAAGTACACCCCGTGACTCACTCTCAACCAATCAGAATGCTTGATTTGATCTACCCGTATTATAAATATATATATATATATATATATAGATAGATAGATAGATAGATAGATAAGTGTGCGTCTGTGCTTCAGTATCAGACGTTGGGGGACGACTAGCCAGGGGTCAGAATTTGACAAGCGAGGTTGACTTGACACACTCTGCCGGTGAAACACTACTTCCTGCATCCACTATGAACTATGGAAGCAGGCATTATTTGCGAGGTGCGGGATTGTCCAATTTGGCATTAATCCCATGGGGCACTGACTCCCACTGGGGAATGACACACAGCACAGCAGTGGAGGCTGAACTTTGTGTGAGGACTCCAAAAACAAGTCCATGTCCATTTCGTGCCCGCTGTGGTCGTTGGAAGGCTGAGAAGACCGGCGTGCTGTCGTGTGCTTAGATCTGTCAGGAGAAGTTAGAGATGTTTAAATCAACTTCAACCTTTCTACATGTTTGTCAAACATGCTGGGAGGCAATGTATACGGGAGGTCACACACGTCAAAAACGATTTGGCAGGTTTTGGGGATTCCACGTATGGTTGAGAGAGCGACAGAAAGAGTCGGCGTGCGGACCCATGGGAGGATATGGTGTAGACCTGGCAGAGGAACAGTCATTTCACTGGGAGCTGTGGGTCTAACACAGGGATCTACTGTCTGAGAGGGCGCAGGTCAGCTCGGCCATCACCGATGAGTTATTCCTCAAGTCTGTTCTTTCCATGAAGGAAAAGTCTCTCATTGTTCAGCGTCAGCAGCAGATTAAGGGGAGGACACGTATCTGCTGTCTATGCCGTGTCACCTGAGGTTATACTGTCACTGACATATATGTATGTCATGAAGAAATGGCATTGGTGCCTGGAACGGTAGGGGGGTCAAATCATTTGTCATTTTGCAGTTTGAGATGTTTTTATGCAAAATAGTAGAAATGGAGCTCATCTAAATCACTGGAGCCGCTCAGGAAGGACTCAGGACCAAGACCAGCACCAGGACCAGGAGCAGGACCAGGAGCAGGATCAGGACCAGGAGCAGGACCAGGACCAGGAGCAGGACCAGGACCAGGAGCAGGACCAGGAGCAGGACCAGGACCAGGAGCAGGACCAGGACCAGGACCAGGGACAGCGTCTGTGATCATTTTGTTCCAAACATCCACACGTGTACACATCTGTTCGTAAATGATGTGTGTGTGTGTTCTATTAGATCAGTTACTACGCTTGGCATGCTCAACACACACACACACACACACACACACACACACACACACACACACACACACACACACACACACATTCTTTGTGTGATGTTTGGCAATCAGTGGGTTGGCTGGCCCTCTCCATTGTAGAATAGAGATCAACTAACCTCCAACATGCCCTGTGTGTGTGTGTGTGTGTGTGTGTGTGTGTTCATATGTCCATGAGCTGTGAGCATATCCTGACCAGTTTTTTTCAGTGCTCATTAGGAGCAGAACTGAGAGAGAGAGAGAGAAAGAGAGAGAGAGAATAAGCCCTAGTTCTAGAGAGCAATTAAACCATCTTCCAAATGCCTGTTTACCCTTTAACCTCCTTCCTGCTCTCTTCCTGTTCTGTATCTCTGCTAACTTGTCTTCCTCCTCCTCCTCCTCCTCTTCCTCCTCCTCCTCCTCCTCAGACCATTAACCCCCTTCTTTCAGCTTCTCAGCTCCCTAAATGGACAACAATCTCTAGAAACCTCATGAGAGGTTTTAAGAGACAGACGTCTGTGAGTGTGTCCTAACAACATCCTTTAAAAGCTTTGAAAATCCCAAACTCATTTTCAGATTTTTTTTTATAAATTGGGAGAATTTCACGTACAATGAATACATTCTGAATCAATGGCACGAGCAGATTGTTTTAATAGCACATTTAGATCTTCATGTTAAGCTGTATTACGCCTGTCATATGCAGTTAATGATGATAACGGTGAAAGTGTGTCAATACAGACATGACGGTCCCAGCAACCGCTTCATGAAAATGTGGATTAACAATACCTCTTTCACTCAATGCTTTTCAACCAATGTTTTAATGCAAATTATTATTAATACATATTCCAACCATACAAATATTATTTTACATTTATATGTTATTTGTTTTCATATTTTCATATATTTAACTATTTTTTTCGACACTATATCAATGTTTTCCACACGTGCTCTGTTGCTGGCTGGTAGCAGAACTTTCCATTGAGAACTGTCGTGCTTTTATAGTCTGGTAGCATTGAGCGGTCACACTGATGCAGTCTTTGGTTGCATGTAGGTAAACTGTCAATGTGGAGAGCAAAAGGGCGAAATGCATTCTGGGAAATGCATTCTGGGATCCCACCGGCAAACGTCTGAATATGATTGAACTTTGTATTGGTTGAAATTAGCTGGTAAACTGAGGACTTGAAAAGGAATCAGCTCGTACGCGTCGGCTTCATCTCCAATAGCAGTCGTGCTTTAGCAGCAATCAGTTGCTAATTGGGCCGTAGATAATGAACAGAGGAACCCTCGGCCTCTCAGCTGATGGGTTCCTATATGTAGGGTGACCAGACGTCCTCTTTTTCCCGGACATGTCCTCTTTTCGAGACCTAAAAAAAGCGTCCGGCAGGGATTCCAAAAACGTCCGGGATTTTGCTACGTCCGGGAAAATAGTTATTACCCCCTTACAAGTTTTGGAAATGGTATCTCCCTCACGTTCCACCTTCTTGCGCAAGCTCTGACTGTAGAGAGAACTGTCATTGGTCGACCGATCTCAACGTAAATGTAATTCCCCGGCATGCTATACACTACTGCTAATGCTTGTGTTTGGAAATGCAATTAAAAGTAAAAGAGGAACAAAAGACTGACTAAGAACATTATTACATTCATTCATTAACAACATCGGGACCATTCTGACTCTTTGTGTTCATTGCTAACGAGTCTCACGCAATAAATAACAACATACCATGACATCATTTTCCAGACGATTGACGTTATGTCACACAGAGAGAGAGAGAGAGCATGGAAAACAGTGTATTTGTTCCCTCTGGTTCAGGTAGGTGTGGTTAATCCGCTGTGATCTAAAAGGCTGCATCGTGGGTCATGTGGATGAGGTCATCATTGTGTGTTCTCCATCATGTGAACGGGGCGTTTCTTAAACTAAAGGTTGACTTTAGGCCTGTCCTGTTGGTCTAATCCAGCATTAGACGGATTAAAAGAGTCTCAAGTTTGTGTTCTTTTATTCGTCAAAAGCATTAAAATACCACTCGATGTATGAAAGCGTGTTAACAACACAGCGTAGCAGACATGCTGTCATGAAAAGAGAATGGGTCATTTTAACATTTATTGTTCATTCCTCTTCTGCTCCCTGTGGCCCCGATGCTATCTGCATTGATTTCCAAGCACGGCGCCGTCAGCTCCGTCAACAAGCGTCCCTGTTGTGTTCAACTGGTGCTCAGTGTAGAAAAGACTATTCATCGCTGGCAGATGAAGATTAGCTTCAAGCTAACGCTGGCACGATGCATCCAATGGGAACAATGTGTAATATTGCATATGGCCCCATACAAATACAACAAGGACGTGAATAAATGAATATATTTGATTGGCGTTTGATGAAATGTACAACTATGACGGCCAAAACGTAACATCAAGTTGCGTTTACTCTTTAACCCTTTCAGTCCCAAGCCAAAAACGGTGTTTTCCTACTTCCACTTGTGTACACTTTTTGAATAACCAGGGCTATTTAAAAATATGTCAAGACTGCAAAATGTTAGTATGTATGTAATTATATGCACATATATGTTTTCCTGCTTCCTTCCCGACAAGCTGGAGGCGTACCGACTGCCACCTATTAGAGGTACCTCTTCAACTTGGTTAGATAAATTGATAGATTTAAAAAATGATCCAACTGAAAACCCAGCCTAGTGTTGCCAAGTCTTTTCTTTTGAAAGTAGCGAAAAAGTCGCCAACTTGGCAACACTGTCCCTTCTGTTCTCCCTCAAAAGGCCACTCCCCCAACGTGATCATAACGTTCATAAGTATATCATCATGAACGTGTCAAATTAGGTAGTCGGGCCGGTAGCCAATCAGGCCGAATGAAATGATGAAACGGGCTCATTACATTTCTGAGAGCACAAACAGATGCTGGATTGTTTTCAAATATGTTTCTCTGTGTCAGAGCTTTTGCTTTATTGATTGCTGCCGGGATCATTCTTACGAATATAACGAAAAACAACTCAGAATACAGTTTTTTTACACCGGGACTGACTGGTTGAGAAATCCCACTTTTTCTCAGAAGAATCTTAAATCTCACTTCCTCCCATAAACTTATGCTTTCCTCTGTTTGGCATCGTTTGAATTCACATTTCTTTCTTGTGAGCGATGTGTTTTTCCCCACCAAGTGGATTTGGTTGAGTCTCTGCCTGCTGGCCCTTCTGAGCCCTTGTACACTTAAAGCAGCAGCTGCTGATGAGATGTGGATTCCTGAACCCCAGACCTGTATAATTATGGCCTTAAGAGGGAGGAAACACACTTCCTATATGCTCTCCAGTGATCACACCCAGAGCAACACAATGCATAAATTGCTGACCGCGACTAACAATGACTTTACTTCAGCAGTTTATTTCCAGGAAAAATTGGTGATCCCTCAACTCTGGCGCTGCAGGAGTAGATACGCTGATTCAGGCCGACTGCGGTACACAAATCAGAGCAACCCAAAGAGGGAGGGGATGTCGGCTTTAATACCAAAAAACAAGTGGTGCTCCGTCGCCTGTTGAATCTCAACTCCTCTCTCATGCTGGAAACGCTGTTCCTCTCTCTGCAAGACATGTTGCTCACTCAGGGAGTTTGTTTCAATCATTTCAAAAGCAAATGGCCTGCCGTGCTATCAGGACTGATCATAAAGATGAAAACCAAACATCTCGGCTCTGCAGTCTTCATTCGGGCCAACTAGAGGAATGAATTCCCCTCACACAGAGGAGAGAATGCAGAATACAAAGGAGCTTTTACTCCACCATTAAAGGTTCAATCCCCTTATTCTCAAAGGCCCCTCATGGCGGCTCGAGGACCAGACAGTTCAAACTCGCGCTGCAGGTAGACACGTCTGAACAGTACCTATTAAAACTCACTACATTTGGGTATCTGGAGTTTCTACCAAGCCACAAGCTGAAATAACACAATCCAGTCAGTTCTTTTCTGTGGAGGCTCATTTGAATATACAGCCTTCTCCACCTGAGCACTTTATTTTTCTCACAAGCCAATCAGAGAAGACTAATTAAGACATGCTCTAAAACGGAGAAAAATAATTAGTTTTTTAAACATGAACGCATTTAAATGCTCTATAGAAACCCCAATATGAACCTGAACATGAGCATGATATGTCCCCTTGAATGGGATGAGAACACACTGAGGCTTTACCTCAAAGTGAAGGCCGTCTTCATCTGCTCACTGCTTGTCTCAGTCTCAGCACCGCCACCTGAAACACAACGTGTTTGCAACAGTCCAGCAGCGGGTGAGCAAGCTGTGGACACATGACGTTGTTGAGGTTGAGGTTTGTGGTTTTGAGTGAATATCTGTAAACTGTTGAACAGATCGGCGTGGTGTCTGGTAAAAGTATTCATGTTCCCCTCAGGGTGAAATAAAACTATTCGTATAGTATCATCATCACGATAACGTTTCAGTCCAATACTCGTTCTACGACTTTGATGCTGTAATAACACTACTGGACACACTGAGATGACATGTTGTCTGAACAATCATGGTCCCCACAGGATGAATTGTTACAATCTTGGTGATCGTCTGACTTTTCAATGCCAAGTTCAGGTCTACATATCACATTGTCCATGACTAAAATAATAAAGAAAAGGACATTTGATAAGTCTGCACTTTGTGATTAGTGCCGATGAGCAAATGTTAGCATGCTAACAGAACTATGGTTTCATTATCCAAACCGCTCATCCTATTCAGGGTCACAGGGGGCTGCAGCCGATCCCAGCTGACGAAGGCAGGTCGCCAGTTTATATAGAGACAGACAACCAATTAACCTGAGCGGCATGTGTTTGGACTGAGGGAGGAAGTCAGAGAACCCAGAGAACATGAGGGAGGAAGACAGAGAACGTTTGGAAGGAAGTCAGAGAAACCAGAGAACATGTGAGAGAACATGCATCAGAGCAGACTTGAGCGTACTTGAGAGAGCCAATATCCCAGAATGCATTTCGGACCAGCAAACGGGGAACAATGGCGGATGAGAAAACTCACAACTGAAAGTTGACATTCTATAAATACTACCGTTGTTGAGTCACAAAATGTAATTTTAGGATGTTTTCAGGCGAGAAGTTATTTGTTTAAGCATCAAATCTGTGGTCGGTTTGTCCAGACTCATCTTATTTAAAAAGATACGCCGACGGGTTGAGGTCCTGCTGAGGGACCGTGAGCCCCGTCAGCACCGGGCCGTCAGCGCTCTGCTGCCCGCCGACAGCAGCTTGATCTCGGCTGGACTTTTTGAAATGATCCGCTGGCTCCGATGTCTCCGTATCGATTAAACATGAGATATAAATCGAGGATCTAACAAGCAATCTTTATTATTTATTCAGTCACATTAAATCAGTTTGAGGGAAAGGTTACGATTTATGACTTAAGATTTTAATTTAACTTTTACTTTGAAATACAGTCTTATTACTTTTGACCGAATTGTTTGCAATTGTATGTGTATCTATATAAATATATAAGTATATATATAAAATGTATAAACATATTATATATACAATTATGTGTATCTATATAAGTATATAAAATACATATTTATAAACACAATATATATATATATATATATATATATAACGGCCCATGACTCCACTCCTCGACCTCTTACCGTGAGGTGACAGTGCTAGCCAGTGAACCACGTTGCAGCCCGGTGGCGATCATGTTAAACATCTCATCCTCATGGAGCCACTAGCATGAACATACACTTGTAGTCTGTTAACAGTTCTTCAACTAGCTTGTGTGAAATAAAACAAGCAAAACATTTTAAGATTCACTTAAAAGATTTCCTTCAAACGACGATATGTTTCATAAATTGACCAGACAGCTCTGTCGGAACACCAGATTTAAAGAAAGTATTTATTCCCATTTTTCACTTTTTATTGTTCTGACTGAAAATGTTGACACAATGGCGAACTGATGAACAGTCTGGTGTAAAGATCCTTCACGTGTTGCATCGGCTCCTTCATTCTTCACAAAGACAAAGGAGTGTTCTCCACCAAGAACCTCACTAAAGAATAAAGAAGTCACTTTAGGCTTTTCGGGCACAGATTCTGGTTGATTGGCAACAACAAAATGAATTTTCACAGATTGTTTTTTCCTGAAACAATTATGGCCACGATTGTGGACAGCACTAATAATACTAATACGGGTCCTTACACCTGGCATCCCAGTGTAGACCGCCTCCTCTTCCAGGACCAGGTCCAGTCTATGTCCCGCCCTGCTGAGCGGCTCATTGGCTCATTGGCTGCTTCCCTCCACGAGGAGCGGCGTGACACCAGTCAGGCAAAGGGCAGGAAGCTTCCAGTGAGTTCGACGTCTGTAAACCCATCTGCCCCTGAGCGTTCCTCTTGGAGACGCTCATTGAAACCCCAAAGATCCCCCCGTCCCCACCACGCTGTCATTCAACATAACCAGCGCTAACAAGACTCCTTGTCCACGCATCTCCTCGCCGTGCAGCTGAGTGTCCGTCTTCACGTCTGTTATTAATATTTAATGCATTTGAATTTGCATGGTTTCACCGTGTGACTTTGCAAACTTTGCCACATTTTCGCCTCTGAAACATACAGCGCGGCCCCCGATGTGTGTAATTCATTCCGTGCATCTCATTCTTGTTCGGTCTGACATATTTTATGGCATGCCGGACGCTGCACTAATGAATACTCATTATACTTCCTCCTAGAGCTACAACTGTACAGTCTGCAAGACTGCTCACATGCTGATGTTTTAATGAGGCCCGAATGCAGAGCATATATATATATATATATATATTTTTTTTTACAGTATATATATATATATATATATATATATAGCCTCATGTTGTTAGTCTCATCTTCACGCCAGGTCCTGTTGACCTGAACACCATGTGTGTGTGTGTGTGTGTGTGTGTGTGTGTGTGTGTGTGTGTGTGTGTGTGTGGTGCCTCTCTGCTCTCTGCTCGGAGGTGGGCGGGGCAGATCCTCCACCAGTTGTTCCTGAAGGCGTCTGCCGGTCAACATTCTGATCACGTCCAACGCGTTGTGGCAACGCCGTCATCAGTGATGTGCTCACTTCAGAGAGACTGCATCAGGGAACGCCTCTGGACCGCCGCGTGTTGACAAGTGGCGACTTCAGACTTCGAACGCACCGCAGTCCCCCGTGTCAACGTTCCCCGAGCCTGCAGCCTGTTGGTGAGCCTTCTGTTCCTCTTGTTCCCCGTGTTCACGTAGTCGTATGAACCGCAAATTAGTTCTAATACTTGTGTTATTTTATATGATTTTTTTTCAGATTTTTTTATGCAAAGAAAATGCTTATTTTCAAAGAAAATCACTTTTATATCATATTTAGCTATGAACATCCAGCATGATATGAGGAGGATTCCCCAAAAAATGCCTCCTCGAGTGGTCCCTGAGTTTTTTTAACTGTATGGTTCAGGGCCTTAACAACATCCCACATACTAATAACACAGATTAAGACCTAAAGAATCGGAATCTGCAACATAAATCTCAATAAACCAAAGCATTGGCATGTTAAGAAGGAGTTTCAGTAAAAAAAACTGTGTCGTTCGGTTCAAAAATGGAAAAAAATACTTATTTTATGCCAAAATTCAATTCAATTCAATTCAGTTTCTTTTATATAGCCCAACATCACAAATACAAGTTTTCCTCGGAGGGCTTTACAGTCTGTACACATAACATCCCTGTCCCGGGACCTCACACCGGATCAGGAAAAACGCCCAATAACGATAGTAAAAACCCTTTCACAGGGAAAAAAGGGGAAGAAACCTGAGGGAGAGCAACAGAGGAGGATCCCTCTCCCCGGATGGACAGAAGCAATAGATGTCATGTGGCCAGAATGAATAACGTAACGGAGTTACAGCACATTCAATGAATATGACAGAAACTATTCATATAATGAGTAGTAGGCATGGTCCATGATCCTGATAACCACGATCCATGAAGCAGAAGGAGGTAGAGAGGAGGGGGGGGC
>JBAMJR010000025.1:2850000-2862500 GCA_038501785.1 Myoxocephalus aenaeus
AACATGCTCTCATCCCGACTCGTCATGTTTTTGCCACTTGGAGGCATTTCTAAGGGCATTTTAGTGCCAACTGCAGGCGACAGATGATTGTCTTATGATTCTAGGGACCTGCCGACATTTAGCTATTGAGGCTTTCAGGGGGTCAATCAGTATTTCACACTCTGGATGTACCGTCACATGGCATAACATCATCAGTAAAAATCACTCAACTTTTGATTTCACACCAGAGGCAAACAGGATTGGGCTTACATTGGAGTCTCAAAGAGACGCCAAGAGAAGCCTTGTGTGTCGGTCCCAACCCGCCAAGGGGCCGCTGCCCAATGGGTTGCCAGGTTGGGTTTGCAAATGACTGACAAGTCCACTACTAAATGGACCTCGGACCTCGGTGGTGTTCCCAGCTGCCATTTCTGAGGCAGACCTTTGAACCTCAGCGTTCCCAATTTAGCATTTATTTTTCATATTTTCCTTTGGAATTGCCGGCCAACATTAACTCATCCATAATGATAAATGTGTTAATTTTAAAAGCTAAAATATGTGGTTGGCAATGTAAGAACATCTGTTTCTGCTTCTTTAAACTGCGTTTCTTTGGAGTTCTGTGGCTCGCTGAGGCTCTGATTATATGACTTGTTTTAAATAGAAACCTCTGATCAGCCGTACGCTGCCTGGCATGTGCGATACTATTATGACTTGTGTATTGCACAATTTCAAAGAGCAATTTTGATCAAAGTGATGCCACACAATGTAGTAATCCTTACACTTCTGTGAAACTCTGGGGTAATTTAATGTCATGCTTGCTGAAATGATCAAAGAGTCTTTATTTGTGTGTCATATGAAAGAACTTGCTCAATGGCATTTTGGCAAGAGGCAGAAATACATTCAGCCGGCTGCTTAATTGCATTTTGAATATCTGAAAACACAGAAAGAACACATTATTGAGACTGACTAGAATAATTTATTTTTAAAAGTTGTGTTTACCACAACGGTTTGCCATCAGGTGTTTTCCAGCAGGACATGTTCTATTTTACGTAGAGCGTCACAAAGCAATGCTGCTCACAAAGTTAGGTTCAGGCAACACAACTATAGTTAGGTTAAGTACAACTCTCACAAAGTTAGGTTCAGGCAACAAAACTATAGTTAGGTTAAGTACAACTCTCACAAAGTTAGGTTCAGGCAACAAAACTATAGTTAGGTTAAGTACAACTCTCACAAAGTTAGGTTCAGGCAACACAACTATAGTTAGGTTAAGTAAAACCCTCACAAAGTTAGGTTCAGGCAACACAACTATAGTTAGGTTAAGTAAAACCCTCACAAAGTTAGGTTCAGGCAACACAACCGCAACACTGGTATTGAACGGCAGTCCCATGGTAGAACGTCCTGTGTTTGTTGGACCATCCTCCTCCTCTCCCATTCACCGAAAGCGTTCTTTCTTGACATTACATTATACGTAACTACCTCTGGCCATTGCCTAGTGACGTGGTTGTGTTTAATTCATGTGTCCGCCATTATAAAATTATCCTAATTGACTTTCCATTGTCATTCTTTTCCTGTCCATGGAGAGGAAACCAATAGATTTCACACGGATGTCTAATAGTATAAAACAATGTGACATTTTGGACAGACAGGTTGACGGGTTGGCGGAGGCATAGCTAAAGGTGGTTATCCAAGATGAGGATGCAGCTCAACCTGTGTGAGCGTCCACGTGGTCGCTGGTCAACTGAACCAACAAATCCGAGCATAGGCGCTTTTTTGTTTGTTTGTTTTGATTGTGTTGGAAGGGTGATTAAATATGTAGTGAGTTAAATACAATTTCTAATATTAGAAAATATGTTTATTGGTTGCCAAGACATAGATTAGAAGATCATTACTACGCTCATGTCCTTCCGATACGTATGAAGCTGGAGCCAGCTGATCTTAGCTTTTCTAAAAGCAAGGAAAAAAAAACTGCCTTTTTGTTTCATATAACTAAAACAGCCTGGTTTGTCCCCAAAGAAACTCGTTCTACCACCTAGAATTTAGTTGTAACTGAAGACCGGTGACAGGAGAGATCCAGGGGGTCATGGCTCCAGCCAATAAATAATATGGCACATAACCCTAAATGTTTTATGTCCAGAATAAAGAAACTACATCGGAGCTAATGAGCTTTTGAGATGCTGGTCGTTGGATTTTGTTATTTTTCGTAAATAGCCAGACTGGCTCTTTGCCCCTGTGTCCTGTCTTTATGCTATGCTAAGCTAACAACCTCCTGGCTCCAGTTAATTTCAGATGAATTA
This sequence comes from Myoxocephalus aenaeus, assembly GCA_038501785.1. NCBI lineage: Eukaryota > Metazoa > Chordata > Actinopteri > Perciformes > Cottidae > Myoxocephalus > Myoxocephalus aenaeus. Next base: position 2,852,271 of record JBAMJR010000025.1, read on the forward strand.
TAATTGTACTTTTGCAAGGTTCCCAAAAAGTATTACTTTATTATCTACAAGCAAGAAAGTCTGCTTCGCCTCTCCTGAGCTGCTTTGCATTATTAATGTTGTAATAGGCGGCACGGTGGTGTCGTGGCACTGTCGCCTCACAGCAAGAGAGGCCCGCGTTCAGATCCCAGTCTGGGCCATCCTTCTGTGTGGAGTTGGCATGTTCTCCCCGTGTCAGTGTGGGTTCCCTCCGGGTTCTCCAGCTTCCTCCCACTCCAAAGACATGCAGCTCTGGCTAATTGGACTCTAAACTGCCCCTAGGTGTGAGTGTGAGCATGAATGGTTGTCTTTCTCTATATGTGCATTTGCCCACTGGCAGCTGGGATCGGCTCCCGCGACCCAGAAGAAGATAAGCGGTTTCGGATAATGGAATGGATTGTTACACTATACTATAGGTTGTTGTGACAGGAAAACACGTTGGGTGGGATTTGTAAGACTAAAACGGTGGAAAAAGTCTCCATAAAAAGGTTGAATTTAAACTCTGGTTCCAGTGCTTCTAATAAGGCCGTGCTGTTAGCACCGTGTTGGCGGTGGAACTGTTACGGTGCCTGTAGGTCAGCTCTCATCTCTGTGGAGGTTACTCAGCTCAGATAGGAGCCCTGCAGCTGATAAGGATTCAGTGATTCAGTGTCTTGCTCATCGTCAGCAGGGTGGACTTCTGCTGACAATGAGGGTTTGAACGGACATCATCCGGCCGAAGGTCCACACGGCGACCTCTAAGGAGCGTGTGTGAGCGCTGACTTGAATGAACGAACCTAACCGTAACTACGTTTGTGTCCTGATGCCTGATGTACGGATGCCATTTGCTTTCAACCTCGTCTCCGATGGGACCACACACTTATACCCTTCAAGCTCCAGCACCGACACAGACTTTCATGCGGTGTCATTTCGTGGACGACAGCGACGCAGTTTAGTGTTTCTCCTCCCTGAAAAGTAGACACACCAGCGTCCCTCGCAGCATTACTCATCCCGCTGGTCACAGCGTCTGGATCGCAGCTATTAACCGTCCTTGTGTAAGACATTCTGGTCTCAGGCCTCCTTCTGGCGTGTCGCCGCTTGATAGAAGAGGCAATATGCTTTAATGAGACTGGATCCCAGACTGAGACTACATTTGTCTTCTGTTTCCCGGGAAGGAAAAGTTGAAGAAACCTTGGCAACGGAGCAATACTGTAATATTTTATCTCCTGCAGGCTTTTTGAAGTTAAACCAGCTCAACTCGGTCCTGCATTTAAAGCCCTCTGTCTAAACAAGCAGTGGACTTGTGCCCGGTCCAATGGACATGTTGTTTAAAACTCTTCCCTGAGCTGAGCCGGTTAAACCTCAAAAGTACTAAACCGTAGCTTATTTTACGGTATTTAAATGCCATAATTTTACAACCCAATTCATTTGGGGAATTCTAAGAAACACCTTGAGTTCAAAGACAAAGTAGCTTGAAGTCACAGATCTAAAGAGCTGGGTGATTTGATCGTCATACACTAATAGAAAAGTGTGTGTGCATCTACATCACAACATTAATTCCTACTCTTTCTCTTGTGTGCTCATAGAAAGAGTCTTCTGGGGTTAAACAGAGCTCTGGCAATGAAAATTGATCAGACGACGACCCACCATTTTGCTTTCTGAGAAAAGGTCACCAGTTCATAAGTAGTGCACGTGGTCACCGTGCACGTGGGCTGCCATTTAGAAGCCTTGAGTTCATCATTCTGGCCGTCGCCATCTTGTTTTTTTCATTCTTAGGGTGACTGAGGATGTTTCATACAACTAAAATAACTAAAAGCACACGATGAAAGACATAGAGTTGACAACCAAAACAACGCCGTGGTAACGACCCGCGTGATGAGTCGACTTTTTTTCCTGAGGAAGCTTCGATCCTTCAATGTGTGCAGCAAGATGCTGGAGATGTTCTACCAGTCGGTTGTGGCCAGCGCCCTGTACTTCTCCATCGTCTGCTGGGGGAGCAGCATTGGAGCCGGTGACACCAACAGACTTAACAAGATAGTTAAGAAAGCCGGCTCCATCATCGGCTGCAAGCAGGAGTATCTGGAATAGGTGGTGGAGAGGAGGACGCTGAAGAAACCTTTGTCCATATTGGACAACCCGGACCACCCTCTCCACCACCTACTGCAGGGTCAGCGGAGCACTTTCTCCAAGAGATTCCTCACGCTCCGGTTACAGGAGAACGTTCCTGCCTACGGCATTAAGCCTTTACAACAAGTCACTGCTTGCTAGATCCTCTGTGGATTAATTATCACTGTACATACTTTGCATTTTGCACTATACTATATATTGTTTACATTTAATTTGCTTAATTAATGAATACACTCTGCAGCTGTACATATATTTCACTCCAGTTATTTGTATTCTATTTTAGTGTGTATATTTCTATATGTATATATATATATATTTATATTTGACTTCATTTATTTTATTTATATTATTCTATTTTATTTTGTATATATCTTTCATCCCTGTTGCTTCTTTATATATTTTATCTTGTGTGTTTATTTGTATCTTAAGTTGTAAGGCGCTACTTCGACAACAAATTTCCCCTTGGGGATTAATAAAGTATCTATCTATCTATCTATCTATCTATCTATCTATCTATCTATCTATCTATCTATCTATCTATCTATCTTTACCGTCTATCATTCTACTGATGGGACGCGTTCATACGCAGTATCTGGAGGCAACTGAACATTTTGGGTTTCGGCATCAGAAGGGTTCTGGTTTCCGTTCCAGCCCGTTCAGTATTGCCCAATCACGTTGGAGCAGGCTTTGGTTAAAGGCAGGTAAACCAGGCCGTCGGCATTGGCCTAAACATAAACCGCCTGACGATGACTCATCTTTTTATCGGATCCAAATTTCACCTCGCCCCTCAAGTCCAACTCCGGTCTTGCATCTCAAGATGTTAACGGCACAATGAGAAGCTCACATGACCCCAGACATGTAGCCCCTTGTTCCCAGAGGTTGAACTATTTAGTAAACATCACTTAAGTTTTACTGCGACAGTATTCTTCTGTAAAGAGAGTCCATATTTGGTATTCCAAGAGGAATTCCAAGCGCCCGAATGTAAATGGAAGGAGATGCAATGATTCCTCCTCACTGTGAGTCTCCCGCTCAGCCTTCAGCACATCTAGCAGTGTGCGTGGCCTCTCCTGAGTTGACTTAACGTGGTCTGACAGGCCAATCCCTATGGATTCTGATCAAACGGAGCAATAGTGTACACAGCAGCAGCAGTGCAGCCGCAGCCGGCTCCGGCAGCAGCCAGAATATGGCAAAGATCAGCGTCTCGCAAAACTGATTCGACGCGTTTATCTGCTGATTCTACTTTGTAGCCCACAACGTTTTTTACTGAAGGGCTTTGGCTGGTGTTTAGGCTTGCGTGTGTTACAGGTAACAACATTAAAGAACCAAGCTGGAGCTCAGTTTGGTTCTTTAATGTGTGTTACAGGTAATACACATTAAAGAACCAGACTGGAGCTCAGCTGAGCCCTCATGGTGGTGCATAGGGAGTTCATGGTGCCACCAGAGATGCTCTGACATCTGATGACTAGAGACTGAGAGTTTCCAGGAAAACTAGAAGATGAACATGAATATTTACCCAGTTTTTAAATGGCAAATGTACCTGTACTTGTAAAGCTTTTCTAGTCTTCTGAGCACTCAAAGCTCTTTAACACTACATGACATCATTCAACCATTCACACACTGGTGGGAGGAGCTAAAGGTGCCATCTGCCCAGCAGGACTAACTAACATTCATTAAACATTCACACACCATAGGCACAGCTACAGGAACATTTTGGGGTTAAGTGTCTTGCCCAAAGACACATGGACATCAAACCCCCGATCCTCTGATTGTAGGCAACCCTGCTCTACCATGTACTACATATTATAGAGTGCAGAGATTTGATTCTGTCCTTAACAGACTTTTGATTTGTGTTTATTTTCCCACATTCCACACCAGTTGTTAGTGATAAAGCACCAATGTCTCCCAACTTTCCTAAAATGTCAAGTTGTTTGCCAACTGCCAAGAAAAACCAAGAAGAAGAAGTAGAAGATGAAATCAGTCAAAGTGTCCCTGAATGCACCAACAGAGTTTTCGGGTCAGTCCTTGCAGCATTGTCATCCAAAGAGTAGCTGAATGGAAATGAAGAGAAGAATGTTTTAACTCTGTGTGCTGCCTGGAAGGAAGGAAACTAATCAGAGAGTTCTGCCTTTTCAAACGGGCTCAAACATGCAGAGCCTCTTGGACGGTCCTTTGAACGTCACACAGCTCTACCTGTGTCTGAGCAGACTGGTGCCTTTCTGAACTCAATGCATCATTTCAGGGCGAGGCCACTTGTCAACGTTTATCAGAGCACAAACAAGGCAGCAAGGCCATCAAATAAAACACAGAAATAAATAATTTAACTTCAGGGTGAAGGATGATTTAATTTTGAATACAGAATAAATCAGTAAAATAAATAACAGTTTTTCTTATAAACTTATACACGTATCAATGAATAACTAAATATATACAAATATGTTAATTTGTAAAGTCTCTACTCGAGTCTCAGCCCACAACATGTTTCCCTGTAGTCCTGATCCAGAACTGTGGACTACGCATCACCTCCTACATTATTATAAACCCACAATATCTCAAGATTACCTGGATGAGGGTCACTTTCCCGTTTGCTCGAGCAGCATGATTGGCTGCTGTCGGAACGATTCAAACCATATCTGTTGTCGGGAACATGAGGAGTTGATGCAATAAATACTTTTTGAAAACCTTTTTCAAGGAAAAAAAACCTTCATGATATCGAATCAAGTAAAAGGACGAAAGGAAAAGTGAAGCCAGGAGTCATGAGCGTCAATGTCTAAGTCAAGACGAGCCTTTTTCATTTTGTTAAAGGGGACATGTCATGCTATTTTTAAGGTTCATCCTTTTGGGTATTTTGGGTTTATATTAGACTATTAGTTCAAAAAACACAATTGTTCCCATACTGTCTGTCTGAATATATACCCATATTCACCTTGTCTGAAACGCTGTATGTGACATCGGAGGGGAGCCTGTGATTGGCTAGCTGGATCACATGCAGGCAGCTCACGATACAACTGACTGGGTTGTCTCAGTTCACAGTCGTGGGTTGGTAGGAACTCCAGATACCGAAATGTACGTGCAAGCACATGTCCCCTTTAAACATCCCCACCTCTGGCACAGCTTATTTTAAAGCAAGCCTTTATAACTTGTAAGAGGAAAGAAATACAATTCATTCCTCTTACAAATGACAAAAATGTAGTTCATAAATGAAAACACACCCTCTCAATTAAACACACTCAAAAGATGTGCTGCTACTGACCTAGCTTGTCGGGTATGAATCATTCCCTAAGGTTCATATATCTTCCAAAAACGTACTTCTCATATTTCTTTTGCATTTTCCTACAAAGGTTCAGCAACACGTTTCAATTTCCGCTTGAAACATGCATTTTAATTCTGTCTTCACAGTAAACTTAGTTAGATTTATTAAGTAACACAACGTCTCAGTTAGGTTCATAAAATATGGCTGAAAGGCCGCTGTTGGTTGGGCCCATCCGCTGAGTCCTGGTGGTGTTTATACTTCCTGGTTCGTGATATCATGGACAACATACAGAATCATTTCTTGGGAACGCTACGGATTACGGTGCGTTATGTTTAGTAGCTTCAGCTACGAATGAATGGTTACCTGTGGCCACGTTGACTGCTGTGCAGATCTTACAGAGTCTTTTTATATTTATGTTTAGCTGCTTCCTGTCAGGATTGAGTGGAACCGGTTGCACTGGTTTCTATGTAGGACTGACGACTATCGCCTCGACACAACTCCATTTTTAGCGCAGGCTGCCGCACCAGGTTGCACTTCCTGTCACACTTCCTGTCACACTTCTTGGCTGCCTCTGTGAGAGGCGCCAAAGATCAAAGACCTGCGTACGACTGAATGCAAATCAACGGGGATTAGACGTGTCACAGCCGGTTTGAATGGCTTCAAATCAGCGCTGAAGCCTTCAGAGCCGCCGGGCACGACGCCGTCACGGCCAGTTAGGCGCCGGCGTTGGCGCGTTCGCTCATTCAGAAATCAACCCTGTTTGACGTCAGCGCTCGGAAGACTCTGTGTGTCTACATGTTGTTGCTCGCGATCATTTATAGCTTTCAGGGGACGTCTCCCAGGTTCAAATGTTGGGATTTGATTGAGATGAAAATATGTTCTATTTTCTAAAATGCGTAGGCCAGTTCTGTGGATGATTCGGATGTTTTTCCAAGAAGAAGGAGGACAGAAAATGCTTCAACATAGGCTGCTGGATTGTGCTTCTCCATGAGGCCTTCAGAACTGAGCAAGTGTGTGTGTGTGTGTGTGTGTGTGTGTGTGTGTGTGTGTGTGTGTGTGTGTGTAGGCTTAAAAATGACAGGTTAACCTGTTTGTCCTCTGGGGACTCTTGTTCACTCTTTTTCAGTCCCCTCAGCGCTACAGAAAATAGAAATGGGATGTGTGTGTGTGTGTGTGTGTGTGTGTGTGTGTGTGTGTGTGTGTGTGTGTGTGTGTGCGTGTGTGTGTGTGTATGAAAATACGAAACAATGGAGGGTTCTTCTATCCTCTGGTGTCCTGCTCTCTTGCTCTCTTTTCCTTCCCTCCTCCTTCTCCTCTCTCCGTTTATCCCTGACAGCCTCTCTACATTGCAGCCGGCCTTTATTAACAGAGAGGAGAAGAGATGCAACACAGTTCCACGGCACCAGATTGCAGACTATCAGAGGGATTCACGCTACGGTTTATATTAAAATATGACTAGATTCATTTGACGATACTGGAAATTGCCTTTTCCTTTAGTTTTTTTGCTATCCGTCATGACTAAATGTAAATTTAGTCATGACTTTACGCTGCAGCAAGTTGTGGTCGGACCAGAATGCGATTGGGGAAACACGTTTATCTGCCTGGCGACGCTGTGTTGACTGCAGCTGGAGCATTATAATGCTGAGCTGCACCTCCTCGGCCCAGAGAATCCACACTGGCACCGACTCTCCGGCGCCTCTGACAGCGCCACAGTCTGAGTAAAGCTGGGACACTGCAGCTCAAACTGTCTCTTCGTGCCAGGAGGTGCTCTCTGGGCTCCGGTTGCCAGTTTTGTGGTTTTCAGGGATAATGCGTCCTCAGATCGGGCTTTACAGAACTGAATGTGTGTCTCTGGCCATGAACAATGTGATTATGGGGCCTTTTAAACAATAAAGAGAGTGAGGTCGGAGCCATTCATACGCCACAGTCGGATTATAATAGTGACGATAAACTCCCAGCAAGTGTAGTCACGGCGTGAAGCTCCGGCAGGAGCTGTGTGCTCTGTCCATGCTCTGAAGGTTCACCTGGACAGGTGGGACCATGCCGGGATCCTGCCAATGAACTGCATCTCTGCAGTCTGAAATAAAAATACAGAATACCACCAGTCGCATCCCTTAAGATGCATAACATTAGAGATAATGCAACAAAGTATTGCGACATTAAAATCTACTGATTTGCAGGGGTGGATTGGCCATAGGGAGTACCGGGAGTTTTCCCGGTGGGCCGGTCAGTAATGGGCCGGCAGTGGCTGACCTTTTTTTTTTTTTTTTTGTTGTATGTAAAGAGACGCATAAGAGACCCAGTGGCCCTATGACAGGCCCAGTAGTCCCGCCCACGCATTTTCCAGACCCCCCCCCCCCTCGTCCAATCACCTTTAATGATGAGCTAATGACACATCATTAGCAATCTGTGAGAGAGAAGAGAAAGAAAAAATGGAGAAAAAACGAAAAGGCGGTGCAGAAAAACTGAGGAAAAAGAAGAAAAAAAAGCTCTCACAACAGATGCTGCTAAGAGCAGAAATATAATAAACATGTTTGCTGCTGCGGGGGCCGGCGGCGGGGGCGTGGCCTCCGGCTCCGGGGCTTTGGCTGCGGCGGGCGCGGCGGGCCCCTCCCAGGAGGGGTCGTCGTCGGACAGTGAAAGTGAGGCTCCCGCTGTCATGGTGGGACAGGAGGGGGAGGAGGAGAGTGGTGGTGGTGATAGCAGGTGAGTGTGCTAGCTAACATGTTGTGGATAAACACTCATTCACTAAATGTTCAGAAACGTTGTCTATGAACTTTACTTGACATAATAGATAGCGTGTGGTGTAAATCTAGTTCTAAAGTGTTGGAAAATGATATACTATCCTGATTAATTAACCACTATGTTATGGTGCTGTGGTTTGAACATGCAGATCTGCTTTTTCACAATTTTTATAATTACAAATCAGGTCACCAGAGTTAAAGTGTTTTAAGTATCAATACACTTTCTTCAAGCCCACTGTCCAATTTGTTCAAATATGCTTTACCTATTTTTTTCTGTCAGTGTTTATGGTTTATTGTCCTTGCTTTTCTTTTTTTGAACACTTATTTATGGACATTTTCTGATTAAATTACATCAAATAAGAGACAAGGAGACATATTTCACATTATACAGTTAAAACTAATGAAACACTGATTAACTACTGTTACAATTAAACATCTGCATACATATTAGGGGTGTTCAAACATATTCCGTACTATTTCTCTCCTTTTCACGTCCAGGTTTGTGCCCAGTACATCGTCTCTCTCACCAGAGACCCCAAGCCCACCCATTGATTATTTCACCCGTCCCAACCCAGACACCCTTCAGCTATTTGCATCACCCTCAACAATCAACAACAAGTAACCCCAAATGGCAGAAAGCTTTCCGCTGCGAGGATGGCACACTTCGAAAGTGGCTTTCATACAGTCAGGGACGCCTTTCACAGGGAGTTCTATTTGTATTTGTATGAGTAGTTGTATAAATAAACACTCTTGAATCTTAAATCCTTTCTCCAGTATCCTTCTTAAGAGCAAGTGAGCAACATAATGTGTAGTCATCATTTATTTTATTCAATGCTCCAGAATATCAAGGGATATTATTCAGTATAGTAGTGTTATTAAGGGCTTGTGTGATTATATGTACAGTACATCAACGGACTGAGTTGGCACAGTATTTGCGCGCGGATTGTGGTGGGTCAGTCTGGACCAAAAAGTCCAGGGCCGAATTTTTGTCCCAGTCCAGGCCTGCTGATTTGTGTTCATGGATACGAATTTGCTATCATTTTCGTGTCGCTCAGCACGACTTCCAAACCAATGCATTTCAGTTGGGAGTATCTTTCGTACCTGCACGCTGTTTCCCCACAACATCACGCATCAAAACCTACGAGAGGTCGAGGCAACACAACCTGAATGGTTGTGTTGCCTCGACCATTCGACTGGGTTTAGGAAAAACCATCATGGTTGGGCTTTAAATAGGGATGTAACCATATGGTTAGACGGCACAAACGGCATCTAAACATACACTAACATCACTTCCCAACACTTTGGGACAAAAACATCCGTCTGGAACGTCGATCTTCAGGTTGAAAGTCCTGTTTGTTGACCCGTCCACACAGGCTGCCAACAATAAGGTCTTTCTCAGTATTTATTAATACACGACTAATGATCCTAATTGGCTTTCCATTGCCATTGTTTTTGTATTGAGCTACACATTTATACAAATCATAGAATTTGAATGTTGTGACTCTTTGACAAGCTGCTTGAGGCCGCACAGGAAGAAGATCCTCCACAAGCCGTATGTTTCCACGTCTTTATGGGTTTTCTTTAAGCGCTCCAGTTTCCTTCCACAGTCTATAAACAGGCAGATGGGCGAACTAGAGACTATAAATCACCCAGAGGCGTCAATAAGTGAAGGTGTGTGATAGACTGCCGACCAATACCATTATTGACCAACAAGTGCTGAGACACACTGGCGAGGATAAGCAGGGAGAGCAATGGATGAATGGATGGAGGTTGTTCTCCACATGACATCACATCGTTTAACACGTTTGTGTTTGTATTTAAAGATAAAGACGTTCTGTGAAAGTGATCAAGTTTGTTTTTAGTATGTTTTTCCTTTTGGTGGACATATTAAAAACGAATGTCTAAATGTTCTGTTGCTGCTTCTCAGAAGTTTAGCTTGATAGCTTGATAGAGAAAGACATGTAAACTAGCCAGTGTAAAACAAGGGCAGCCGTTCTCTTTAGGACGGCACTGGCAGCGCTCCTTAATTATTCATGCTAACAGTTTCTGTCGGAGGTTGAACGTGTTTGTTTTCTCAGACGATCTGCAGGACCAGGAAGTAGAACCGTGAAG
>JBAMJR010000025.1:2867500-2900000 GCA_038501785.1 Myoxocephalus aenaeus
TAAGAAGATTTGTTTCCTTATCATTTGATTTGTGTGTTTTTATGAAGAAATAAACCCACGATGAATTGCGTCAAAAAGAAAAAGGATGTTTTTTTGGTGGTGGCATACAAAATAATTGTCTGGATCCTTGTAGACCAGCGGCTGTAATCAAACAACAGGGATCTGTATCTGCCAATATTGATTATTAATGATCGTCAGTTAGTAGCGGTGGCAAAAGGTCTCAGGGATCTCTAAAGGTTCTATGTGACCTGATCCGATCCCTGACTCTGAGGTTTAGGATCCGTTGCACCACTGCTGTCCACTGACCTCCAACTCGTGACTTATTTTTGGTGGATGAGGTTGAGATACACGCTCCGTGGTCTCATGTCGATGTTTGCTTGTTCTCTTCCCTTCAAGTCGATGTTCCTTTAACTGTGTCACCTACTATATATTGTATATTATCGTGCATGTTGTGTGGATATTTGGGTTGAAATACGCCATTGAGGTCAAGTACTGGATGGAAGATTATAATCTTCTTTTCTGATTGTTGAGGAACTATCTGGTTTCTATGTTTCTCCATCAAGACAATTTCTCTCAAAGGATCTTTCAAAATGTGCAAAAGAAAGTTTACATAATCAGTTCAGTGGGTCAAGAAACACATAAGTAGCCGAAGGGAAGTAGAAATATCCCAATTCAAGTACGGGAAACAAACACCTTCTGACAAAAGGAGACTTGTGACTTGGTCATAATGACCCTTCATTTATTCTTATATGACATACAGTGAGATGTCAATAAGTAATAAGGAGTGGGCGAGTAGCCATTTATTATTCATAAATGTCTAAAGTTATCAGAGAAACATGCGGGGGCGTTGATTTATGAGTATTGAACGTTGTACGAGCCGAGAGGAAGAGACAGAGGGAGCGGAGGGATGCAGGGAGAGATGAGGGAGATGTTGTGTAACAAGTGGCATTTATTATCCTGCAGGAGACAACGGCACATTGGGTTTAATATCTCCAGCCTGCTTTTATTCTGAAAGATTTATTCTGGGAGACTTGGTGCCTCTACTTTCAGATCAAATATGAATACTTTTGTTTTAAGCTCAAGTCTGCTAAACCTAAAGTAAACTGACTTTTTTTGCAGGTTGTGAAATATTTTCTTTGGAAGACAGACAGACAACTAATACTGACTCACATTTAAATAGTTTTGGCACTTGGAGTTGAAAGTATAAAAACAAGGATTCTCTCTATTGTTTTGAGTCCTTTACATCCGAGAGATAAATAAATAGATACTGTTAAAATAGTGATTTAGTTATCGTACAGTCTGTGTAAATTCCATTACAAATAATGAGTCAACATTGTCTTTCACTGAGGGAAGAGAAGAGTCCAGATAGCAGTTTAGCTTCCAGTCGTGTCAACACATTCAGAAGTGGTATCAAGAGAGAAAGATGGAGAAAATCCCTCAGGGGAATTTGTGATTTGTGTCATTGGGTTATAGAAATAGAATTGACTTGACGTGAAGAGCATATCCTCAGCAGAGCCTCACCAGAACCAGCACAGGGTCACGACACAGAGAATATAGTGAATGCACAGTAAGGGAGAGAAAAGGTTGATGCGCTTCAATGAACTTCTATTCATCCGTCGTGTGTAAATGTGTAAATGTGTGAATGTGTGAATGTGTAAATGTGTGAATGTGTAAATGTGTAAATGTGTAAATTGAAATTGTAGCTGGACATTTTAAAATTCTTGCAAATGTGTCTTAGTTTATCATCTGTTTTCTTCTTCTTTTCTATTCTTTCAATCCGCTATGTAACACAGTGGCTATAAACCGTGAAATAAAAGCTCAAATTGACATTATGAAGATGAAAACAATGACACAACTTTGAGTCATTGGAGCCCAAATGTGTTTTATGGGTTATTATCTTCATGATTTTACTTGAGTTTGATTCACATTAACAATATGTTGTGGAGAGAAAAAGAGGGAGTGAGACCGTAAAAGAGAGGGAACAATTGAGAGGATCAGGGTTACTCTATGTGTGTGTGTGTGTGTGTGTGTGTGAAACATCTCCATTTAGACTCTTTACTTCTTTTACCTGTCTCTTACTCCACTGCTCTCTCCCCTCCAGTGCTCTCGCTCCTGACCCTGATCTTTCTCTCTTCCCCTCTGCACGCCTTCCCTCGCTCACATGTTTTATCCGTGCTTTCCAGTTCTCATTACCGCCAACGTGTGACCCCAGCTGACCTCTGTTTTTTAGAGGTGCAGCATGTGGAGTTGGTGCGTGAGGATGGAGGCCGTGCCATCACAACCCACAGGCCTTGGAGGTGCACGTCCATGTGTGTCTTTTGTGCGCCTGACTATGTTCATGCGTGCTCGGGTCAGAAGACAGCTCGCACAATGCTACCAATTAAAGTACATTTGGTTTGGCCTTGACCTTGAGCCTGTGAGCGGCTTCACCCACAGTCCAGCCCACGCTTCAGGAAGGTCGGATCTACAAGCTGCAGGGAAGGAATGGAGTTAATGCAATAAACCCAAACCGGGGGGAAAATTCACAAAGAATGGGTTGCGGCCGCTAATAGCACCATGAATTGCGCATCATCTGCGACCCTTATTGGCCCATTGGCCCATTTTAAGGTCAGATTCACACTTAACTCACACACTTCACATAGCTACTCCCGTTTTCTGCAAGTCACATTACATTGAATTAAATTAGTTCATTTGTGTCAATAATTTCCATCCATGTCAGTTCCTGCTTATTGGCTGGCAAGTGTTTAACACACGCTCTCCTGTGTGCGACATGACCTTTTTTTTTTACAAATCATACAAATCATTTGAAAGATATAGGCACAGGAACATTCTAGACCTGGTGGCTTTAAAAGGCGTTAACAGTTAACAGGACCTTTACTGTGAAATAACTCAATGTTCATTTCCGTCTCCTGGGTGAAAGTCCTATGTTTGTTTCACCTTTCCAAACTCTCCGAACACCGGCTCTTCATAGTCTTTCCCACTGTTGAAATGACGGCAGCAGCTCTGGCATCTCTATAATAAAGTCATGGGTGGGTTTCCGTTGGAGCTGCGTCTCATGCAGACGCTAAAGGCTGCTTCAGTGCATCAGACGCTGAGAAACCACCCACTCTCCTGGGAGGGAGCTAGCGTTGGCAGAGATTACGGGTAACGTAACTGGGAATAAAACAAGTGCTGCATAAGTAATTACCAGGAGACATTGTTGAGCTAAGCTTGGTTACCTGCATCATCTTAGCTTGTTTTATTAATATGTCGACCCTGGCATTGTTCATGATATTTATGAAGTTTTTATTGAACAGAAAGCATATTGTTTTCCCTGCAGGCTGCCAACATTGTCCTAGAAGGGCTTGTGATCTTTCTGCTAATGGGAATATAAGTGATGCATGCAGCCGTTTGCTCACTCAGGAAGGTGAATCCGATCCCAGGTTGCTGCTTAAGTAGAACTAAAAACCCTAAAGACGCCGACTCTACTAATAAGAGATTAGCAAGGAGCAATAATAAAACCATAACAGTTACACAACAACAATATGGAGTGTGATGGAGACATTAGCAGGAGAGACGAATCAACTAGCGGTCGCAGTATTAAGGCTCCACAAAGCGTGACACCTCCATATGGAAACACCATATGTCCTCATCAATACAACATACCAATTCATTATACATGCCCACACGCGGTCTGCAAAGTGACACACACACACACACACACACACACACACACACACACACACACACACACACGCACACACACACACACACACTCAGACTCGTGCACAGTTTAGTTGGTGTAATGACCCATTTGGCATTGAGCAGCATCTGTTTAGCAGAGCCTTGTAGTGGTGATGTTAGTAATTCCCTCCCTGACACAGTGAGCACACGAGGAAGGCCGGATCCTCTTTAGCACTTACAACCATAGCCTGTCCCTCTCCTCCTGTCACCACCCGCTGCACAGAACCAAACGCACGGACCGATCCACTCAAAACAAAGCTCTCCACTCCAAGCGCTACAAAAATAAGGTTGCAATAAAAAACGCAATAAAAGTCCTGGAGTCGCTGACAATGAGAGATGATATTTCCACGAACCCAGAGAGGAGAGGAAACCCATCTTCCCTAATTATCCTTCCCGTCATGTCCCTTTTAATATTTCCTCCTTTTCTTCTTGCTCTCTCAAAAGGAGCATCAGGCGGTGACAGCCCTGTAATTTCGGCACTTTCTGCCATGTCATTATCAACCAGGAAGCAGACGGAAGAGAATGTCTGCAGAGAGAGAAAAAGGCTCCATTGCTTTCCTTTCTTTTTTCTACCTTTACAAAGTTAACAAAACATAAAGAACATAAGTGGGAGCAAAGGTAATGATGTGCATCTGTCACGGCGAGCAGGGCAGCGATCCATTTAATGAATGTAAAGCACACATTAGCTGGCGATGGTTTATTCCTAAATATACCTCATGTTAAAAGCAGGGGAAAGCATTACACCACTGGGTTTTATTGTTTAGAATATGTCTGTTATTATTCTTCATCGCTATTTGCAGTAGTTTTTTTTCCCAACTCGGAAAACTTCATACTTATTGCATGAAAACAGAACAAAACAACGCCTTTGTACAACCCTTTGTCATGTAATGTCACTTATACAGAGACTTTTATGCTGTATTGTATTACACTCATACCATGACTCTTCTCAAGGCAAGCTGTGTTCATACCTTCATGATGCTTCCTCACTACAGACTACATGTCTTACAACTAGCGGAATTGGGTAAATAAGTTGTGCATGAACATCATTTCTAGTAGACAGTAGACAGTGTTGGGAGGTTAGGGCATCAACGCTGACAAAAATAATGGAAATTAATAAAAACTTTTAAAGTTTGCCCCAGGAGCAGATCTACTGATGGGTGGCCTCATTGAAATGTATTGAACGTAGCTATTTTAAAGATGCGTAACCTTGTTTAAGACAGCAGCAGTTATTTATTTTGTGTTATTTTACATAGTCGGGCTTCTGACCGACCTTCCGTATATCACATGTTGGGAGTAAGCACATGTTTTTGCCGTATGTAGTATTTTTTTCTAATGAAGCTACAAAATCAGGAAATGCTGGTTAATCAGCAACTTCACAGGACTCAAGCAGCTTAAAGCTAGATAGTAGTAAAAAAAGCAGATATCTGAAAGTCTAAACAAGGACGCAGGAGATAATTAACTGTCTTTATTATTTGTACAAAACAACAATGTGAATGTGATACAATCTCCAGCTCTCATGTCTCCTGCAGCTTTCTGTTTTAGCATTGTCGGGGGAAAAAAATTGTTTCCAGCAGCAAACAATGCAGATATTGTCGGGGAGCAATGCTTGCCAATAACACAGTGAAATTTGTATTTGTAACAAAACCCGTGTAGTTTGTCTGCCGTCTCGGCATAACCCGTGTGCCCTCAATGTGTTGTGACTGAAAGCAGACCCGTGTTGGAAACTGCCCACTTCAAGGGGTCAAGGCCGGTTCACGTCCAGCTGGGACCCTCGCTGCACGTCGCCCCGCATCGCTCACTTCCTGTCATCTCGCTATTGTCAAGCAGCTGTCAACTGAAGGCACAAAATGGTCTGAAAATAGGGATCTCTTTTGTGATCAGATCCTGCACTGTGTGTTTGAGGTGCAAACAGGAGGTAGTAGAGCCCTTTAGAAAGAAAGTAGAAAACAGCCGTTGATGGGGTTGGAATGAGAGGATGGAACACTTGTTGCTGGGATCAGGTGAATGTAACTAGCTCGTCAGCATAGAAACAGATTTTACACTATCAGGAGTTTGCTGACTTTAATACCTGCAGGAAGAAACCCAACATTTTAATGAGAAATTGAATAACTTAGTTGGCCAGCCCTAACCCTCATTAACGTTCACAATGCGCTGCCCTGCGGCAGAACACACCCCGTGCAGACTCTCATAACAGAAACAAAAGGTTCTGAGATGTTGTGATATCACGAGAACTCAGTGACATTTATCATGTACATTTGTCCATCAATAGCGATGCAATTAAGTTTCCTCTGTTCTGTGCTCCCTGATGATGGACATACGGCTGGGTGGAAGATCTCTGCTTGCTCTCTTTTGTTTCTCCACACTGTTCATTGTAACTTGAAGCTGGAACATTCGACAAACATCTCTTTCAAAGCCACAAACAGGAGAGTCCCTCTGGAAGGAAATGAATAGTGAAGATGTGAGCAGAAGGAAAAGATGAAGACAAAAGCAAACAGCATTAATTAGACTCAATAGGAATGTGATATATTCGTAAAACTACTTTCATATTTTGATGTTTTTTTTGTCCCCATTCACACAACCAGCAGTTACACACTAATCAGAAGCGACAGGAACCAAGCAAACCGGTCACAGTAATCGAGGTGAACATGACCTTGATTCCTGACCTGTGATCTGTACTCAACACATATTTGCATTTGCAGTACACACAGCACACAACAACGTATCCTCATGCAAAGGTTCTTATGATATCCTCCAAAACGTTACTCCTCGTTTTCCTACGAAAGTGTCAAGTACTTCAAGTTAAGTACTTCAAGTACTTGCATACAGCCTTTTCAAAATAAAAGTCTGTCTTCACAGGAAACAACTCAGTTAGGGTTTAGGCATCACAACTGCTTGGCTGGGTTGAGGAAAAGAGTGTGAAATACTTAGTTAAGTTTCAAATAAGAGGTTGTCGTTTTGTTCAAAATAATCACGGAAGTGCAGTTCAGTTACTGAAGTGCGCAAATATATCAATGTTGACCCCCACCGCCTATACTGTGTGGGCTTTTCCAGTCCTGATACTTCCTCAGTCATGATTACATGGATAACATACAACATTGTTTACGGTTCATTATTTTTCAAGCGCATATAATGCTGAATGACACCAGCCTGAATCTGTACATGCATGCATATAAATGACATGCCGCAGAGATACATATACAATCAATTATAGTAAACCACTTATAAACCAAGCACGTATACTCATAAAGATGAACATAACAAATACTTAGACAGTCATGTACAGACTATATACACAACTGCAGCATATATATATATATATATATATATATATATATATATATATATATATATATATATATATAGGGACACCTGCAGATAAGACGCACACACACATGCATATACGGGGTGAAGCCACACACACACACACACACACACACACACACACCTAGGCCTGCACAGAGACCACTGTGGTCTTAGAGGCTCCATGCTGAAAGTGATGTTATTAGAAGTGGCTTAATGGTGCCATATTGTGTCCCTTCTCAGCCACACACACTGAGACACACTCGCATTGAGACACAGACTCAACCCCTTACCCTGGACCAGAGCACACTCATGTATGAGCACACACTGCAGGGACTCAACAATGTCTCTTTCTGTCTCTCTCTCTTTTCTTTATTCATATAACAAGCAGCATACATGTTCATAAGCACAATTATTCCGTGATGCAAATGTGCTAAATTTAGCCAAATGCCTTACTTTCCAAAGCTGTCCGTGGATTGATACAAATACAAGCGACAATTGGCTAAAATATAACTAAGACAAAACATAACCAAGCATAGAACAGGAACGCAAAGCACATAATATACGTGAATTTATATATATTTCTATATAAATCTAAGTTACCTTATTTATGCCACAGTATGTAGCCGGATGGCGACTTGATGACTTGGTGACTTGGTGACTGGCAGGGTGAGGAGATGGCTGGCGTCGTGGATGCCTGAGTGGGTGACTCGATGGCTACGTGTCTGGCTGGTTAACTGTCTGACTTGTTGCCGAGATTGGTTGAAGAGAGAATTGACAAGGTGACTAGATGACTTGCAAGGTCACTACATAGTGCTGAAGCCACTTGGTAACTGACTTGATGACTATCTGACTGGGCGATCAGAGGAGTGAGTGGGTGACAACATGACTGATTCAATGACTGGGTGACGTTATGACCAACTCGGGGGTCTGTATGACTATATGTTGAACATGGACTGATGGGTGACTTGATGACTCGGGGAGGAGAGGAGA
Organism: Myoxocephalus aenaeus; assembly: GCA_038501785.1. Taxonomy (NCBI): domain Eukaryota; kingdom Metazoa; phylum Chordata; class Actinopteri; order Perciformes; family Cottidae; genus Myoxocephalus; species Myoxocephalus aenaeus. The sequence goes on from JBAMJR010000025.1 coordinate 2,875,517, forward strand.
GGCCCAGTAGTAGAGCGGGTCGTCCTTTAATCAGAATGTGGATCGATACCCAGCTCCGCTAGTTCATATATGTCAATTTGTCCTTGGGCAAGACACTCAACCCCTCATTGCTCCCAGATGCTGTGCATTTGGTGTATGTTTGGGTACAAATAGTTAGATCAGTGTATGAATGGGTGTTTATGGATGAATGGCATACAGTGTAAAAGCGTTTTGAGTGGTCGTAGACTAGAAAAGCGTCTATTTACCATTTACTTGCGAGATGATTTGATGACTGATCATTGGATAGATAGACGCCAAGATGACTGAGTGGATGACACCGAGTCTAGGTGACTGTCTGACCAGGTGACTTGACGACTGACTAGAAGACAAGGTCACAAACCAGGTGACTGTACGACTAGGTGGCGGAGTGACTGAGAAGGTGACGACATGACCGAGGTGTCTCGGCGATTAGCTAGGTGCCGAGATGAATGACTAGATGACTTGGTGACTGAATAGGTGACAAGGCGATCGGCGAGGCAGCAGACCTGATGACTTGGTTACGTCATGACTTGGTGAGTAGGCCTCTCAGTGGCGGACTAGGTGGCTGAAGGTGAATGTCTGACGAGGTGATGCAATCGCTGAGAAGGTTACGAAATGATTCTCTAGATGACTTGCTTATTCACTTGGGGACTTAAATTCGTGAGGGGTGACTTGATCATGGACTATGTGACAAGATGAGAGGCCGGTCGACAGTAGAGGACTAACACGATGACTCGGTGCCTTGGTAACTGATCAGGTGACAGTTACTGGACTTTGGATGACTGACTTTATGAAAAGATAACTTGCAGGTTTGTCCGCCTGACTTGACGGGATGAATGAACTAGGTGAAGAAAGGACTACCGTAAAAGTCGGGTTACAAGCCGCTTCTACCTCCGGTGGGTGTCCCCGCTGTATAGCAAGTGCAGCCCGCTGCTGCTAGCTCCCCGCTGCTGCTGCTAGCTCCCCGCTGCTGCTGCTACTCCCCGCTGCTGCTGCTGCTGCCCGCTGCTGCTGCTGCTGCCCGCGTCCCCTCTGCCCGAGTCGGGTGTCGAGCCGGGGCTGGTCCCGCTACCTTCGGTGGTTGTCGGGGAGCTAGCGGAGCGCTAGCTGGCTACAGCGGGGAGCTAATGGGGACACTGACCAAAGGTAGCGACGGGATGACGTTTAGGTGACTTTGTGAATAACTTTGGGGTCAGAATGGTTGACTCTGTGAGTGACTGGCTGAAAACGTGACCTGCTTGCTGGGTAAGTGGTTGACTGAGGTTGATGATGGTATTAAAAAGGCTTAATGGGTGGCTCACTGATTGGCCGGCGGTTGGCTACTTATGAGGGGGAACGATGAAAAAGAAAACACATTGTATTAACAAAAAAAGAAAATTCTCGTGGGAAGGGAATTATAAAATCTGCTTATTGAAATTAGCAATAAAATCTTTGCTGGCTGGCTGAGCGACTTCAGACTACCCTGGTCTAAAGTCTTGTAAACTCCTCTAAGCCAACGACGTGCTGAGCGATAGCCATGGATTTGCTCCCTTTTCGTCCCTCTGGCGTGGGGTTTTCTACGTCCTCTATCGCCTCACATACTCATGTATCCATGATCTGGTGTCTGTCTCTCTGTGTACCTCCTCCCTCTTCCCCTCAGCACCCTAAGCAGAGCAGTGACCATTTCAAGGGACAATCCATTTCTCTTTTACCCCGATTATCACATAGCTCCTCTTAGTAATGGAAGCGGGCCGCCTAGTCAATGGGATTGTATTGGAATACGATACCCCTGCTGAATGGAGCGCTGGTGGATCATGAATAGCCCGAGGTAGCACTAAAACTGTCTGCGTGTCGCTCTGCGCTGTGAGAGACACATCACTCCGCTTTTTAACAAGGCCTCAATGGAAAATAATTACTTTTCTGAGAGCGGCTTCCCTCATCTCCTTCATTTGACATTAAGGCGAGGGCCTTTTCAACCCTCCCCCTTCTCAAAAGAGCAGTCAGAATGATTGTGGTTGTATCAAGTACTGTGGCCGTGAGGCCTCAAAGTATTTAAGGCCTCCATGTAGAAGGTTAACCAACAGGCACATTGTTCTACGTGGATCTCCTCTTTAAACACACATCTGCATGATAACAAAAGCCAGCTTTGCTCAGAGACAGCCTCCACCCTAAAAGTCACCGAAAGACTTTTACAGCTACGTCATGGCCGTTTCTTTAACTGGCTGCTTCACTAGACGTCCTTCTGTGGCACTTCTCGCACCTATTTAGCTAAAAGCGGTATTTATAATAACATAAATCTCTTGTCTCTTTGCATGACGTGCATCCTAGCAGCCAGGATATTTTCAGTTCTTTTCCCTTTTTATTAAATTGGCAACCTTTTTGACCTCTTCTTTGGGGGAGGCAAGTCCGTGTTGGATTCATTGGTGACCAATGTGCTCGAAAATGTCTCATTTACAGAAGTCTGTGTCAGAGAGAGGGGATGGAGAAAGTGCAATATATATAGGGGAGACCCTGTGTGTGTGTGTGTGTGTGTGTGTGTGTGTGTGTGTGTGTGTGTGTGTGTGTGTGTGTGTGTGTGTGTGTGTGTGTGTGCGTGTGTGTGTTTGTGCACAACGATGTGGGCGTTTGCCTGCCTGTGTTTGCCACAGATTGTGTGTGTGTGTGTGTGTGTGTGTGTGTGTGTGTGTCTGTACACTTGTGCCATGTTGGACTCCAGACCGCCTCAGCAGCTGCTAATTACTCTGACAGTAAAAATCTCTCTCTGACTTCCTTTCTCTCCGTTCTGTCACTGTTCTGTTTCGTTGCTGTTTATATATTATATTATATATACCCTCATCCTCCCTCTCCTCCAAGTTTTTGTCATTTTTCTTTTTTTCCTCCTACATTTTCTCTCTCTGTCCTCATGCTTGTTATTACACAACACCCAAGGCTTTTCTCTCCCATACCTCCCTCCGTCCCTTCCTTCTCCTTTCCTCCCCGGCCTGTCATGCTGAGGCAGATGTCAACACTATGGGCTGGGCTCAAGTCCCTCCTTTCTTCTTCTCCACCTCTATCCGTTCCTCCCGTCCCCATCTTCCTCTCGGTCTGTTGTCCTTTCTTCGTCACCGCATCCTCCCACTCCTCTCTCCTGGCTTGACTTCTTTTTCTAACATTTCATATTTTATAAAGATCAACTCAACTGAACCTCTATATGTTCATGTTATTGCCATCTGTAGGAATGACAAATACATACGAAGATGTAAGGGGCAAGAGGGAGAGTGCACAACAATACAAATACAAAACACTTTGCTTTTGCATTTCTTCCCCCTCCCTCAGTGGATATAGATGCCCATCTTCCCTCTGTCTCCTCTTTATCTGATCTCAGTCCTCTCCCACCTTCTCCTGTTGAATGACTATGATGGAGGACATGAGGTAAAAGACAATTAAGCTGTAATAGTCCACTGGAAATGCATGGGAGGTGCTGAAGCTGAGTGCATCTAACAGAAAATGCACACAATTAAAAGTTAGTAAAAATGTCTGGTAAAATACCAGACATTTTTACTAACTTTTAATTGTGTGTATTTCCCTTTCAGTCATCAGATGAAAGAATATGCTGACTGAGTGCTTCTGACGCAAAACAATGACATAATTAAAGAATTTTCTCAAGGAATGTGTGTGTATTTTCCTCAGATCCAGAAACAGCTTAAAAAACAACATGGTTGGTTTATCTCATTACGTCTTGAGAATAATCAACGAATCAAATGCTCTCATAAAAAAAAAAGGAGAAAACAAATCAGTAAATGCAGCTGTTAAGCTGTCAGCTGTTGCACACAATACCCAAGTATAGCTAATGTTGGTTACGTTCATTATGAGAGTTTGGGGGAGTGGCTTTGGACGGAGTCCTGAAGGGCTGTCAGTTTCGCCAACTAGATTTTGCGACTTTTGGAGCTCGTGCTGCGAGTTACTGTCATTGGAAACGAGTTGGCAGCACTGGGATGTTTTGTTTTTCCTTTTCATAGCTAGCGTCTTGCTTCCTCGAGATGACCAACCAGCCTTTACTGCTCACCACCTGTAGCTATAAGAACATACGATATGAAATGTTGATTATATATGTATCCGACTCTCTGGCCTCCGCGGCGAAGAGACCGTGATAAAAGATCGCTGCCGACATTTTGACGCCGAGGACGGTCAACTAGATCCTTCATTAGGAGCGATGGATGCTAATTCAATCAATCCCATTTATCGCAATTCTATATCAAATTCTCACGAGGTAAAAATAACTTTTTGAGTCTTCATTGGAAAGCACTTCTGAGGCATGTTGCAAATTGACTGCTTTCAACGTCAACAAACGGACACGCTTCTCCTGGAATACCTGAAGCTAATCCTTTAGTGTGTTGTCTGCGCTACATGTCATCGTAGGAACAATTAGGGTTACCATATAGATCCAATGCTGAATTCTTCACCAATTCCAGTGGGAAATATCTTCGAGCTCTTTAGCTGCTAAATGCTCAGTTAGCTTCACCAGCTAGTGGCTAACAGGTTGCAGCTGATGCACTGGGTTTATCAGAGGGGTTTATTGCTGACATCTCCAGTTAGCTGTGAAACAACGCAGATGAGAGCTGGAAGAGTGAACTGAAAACATAACTACAGGTGGCATACTTCTCAGTGCACACTCATTTGAGCAACTTTTTTAGAGCAGCTTTAAATATCACTGCAAGTTAATGCTATTCTTTTTGAATTTTTCTTTGATTTTTTGAGGAAAAAGCTGCAGAAAGTCATGAAGTGATTTTGGACGCCAAAAATCCTGCAAGGCCAGAATAGATGTAGATTATAAAGCCTGTAGCACCGCTGGAAAGCCCGTAATCATTGCTTGAAAATGTCATTGACAGAATATGAGACGTTGACTGCAGCTGCTCCCCGCCTCACCGACAGACAAGAACAATGTAGAAAACTTGTGAGTGAGAATGTTCTTAACTTTTCCCAATTGAAATGCGACTTTCCCACCATAACATCCTGATTTGGACGTGTTCTGCTCGTCCGGCTCGACCCTCGACATCACGCAAAGTTTGGACGAGGAACCGACTCGCGTACGGCAAACGCACACCGAGCCGCCTCTCTCTCTCTCTCTCTCTCTCTCTCTCTCCCTCCTCATCCTCGTCTTCTCTGGAAGGGATCGGCTATCTGCCCCCTTCCCTCAGATGTAACCTCAGAAAGTAGAAGGCGAGAGTGGAGAGGAGAGGAGGCGTAATATCCTGGCAGAAGCTCCTCTCTGCCGTGTTGCCCTGGGGATGGAGGGATGCTCCACTCTCCTCCTCTCTTTTGGCCAGAGGAGCAAGAGATACTGAAGGAAGAAGAGGAGAAACAGAGAGATAAGAGGAGACGGACGTGTGCAGTGCTGGCACACACCCCTTCCATTCCTCTCTCCTTCTGGCAGACAAGCTATCTGACACAACTGATTACTCATCTCATTAAAGTCAGCGCTTAACCTCTGTGTGTATGTGTGTGCGTGCGTGTGTGTGTGTGTGTGTGTGTGTGTGTGTGTGTGTGTGCCCACGTACCCACGCACCCACGCCTAATTGCGTGAACATACATGCCGCGTGCCTGCACATATCTGACCCTCCGCATGAGCGTCTGGCCTCAGTCCACCAAATGCACTCCAGGAAAGCCTCTGCGTTTGTGTTTTCCCACACAGCGTTTGACCCGACATACGTGGGTTTGGCGTTTCCTCCCGCGTTCTCCAGCGGCCGTGTTTGTTTGTGCGTTCATCGCGCGTGTGTTCGTAAGTCAGCGGGAATATCTGGCGGGCTCGTCGGCGCTGTAAACCGGTGCTGTGAACAAAGTGTGCGCCCTCCAGAGTTCACTCGTCTTCAGCGCGCCGAGCTGCGCGTCCCGCGGTGTTTGGCCACGCTACAGTCAGAAAACGCTCCATCTGAGCGCACATACGAGGTTATGTTGTCTTCTGTGTGGATGTGAGGAATCAACGAGGGTTATGTGTGAGGGGAGGAGACAGAAAGCTGTGCTGAAGACGATTGCTCTTGGTAATGTAATGTACGTATGTAATGTGGGCGGTAACTGTTCTTAAAGTGAAATGCACCATGTCAGCATTTATTATCATGTAGTCACTTTTTTTCATAAATTGGGAACATGTTGGATAAAATCCCCCAACAGGAATGCCTCTTCTGTTCATCCTCCTGAAACCAATCCCTAAAACATCACTGTATTTATTCACGTTGATGAGAAGAATCATCAAATGTCCCCGTCGACATTGAACCGTCCTGCTCATTCATTCTCAGCTTTTCTTCCAATGGCCCGAATACATTGCGTCATATCCCCAGAAAAGGGCCCTCGGGTCTCAATCAGTTCAATTCAATTCAGTTTATTTTATATAGCCCAAAATCACAAATACAAGTTTGTCTCGGAGGGCTTTACAATCTGTACACATAACATCCCTGTCCCGGGACCTCACATCGGATCAGGAAAAACTCCCCCAAATAAAGTTCAGTTCATCTCACTAATAGCTCAGCACATTTACTGGCGCTTTCTCATTGACTTCATAAGTTTAACTCTGGTGAACTTTGACACACATTTTAAGGGAAGTGAAAAGTGTCGCCACGTATGATAATTTTGCCAATAATTCCAACAACCCTGAAATGTACAAAAAGGGACAATGTAAAGCGCTCTGTAAAATCTGAATAAAAGCTCTGTATAAAAGCTCTGTATAAAAGCTCTGGATAAAAGCTTTATATAAAAGCTCTGTATAAAAGCTCTGGATAAAAGCTCTGTATAAAAGCTCTGGATAAAAGTTCTGCATAAAAGCTCTGTATAAAAGCTCTGGATAAAAGCTCTGTATAAAAGCTCTGGATAAAAGCTCTGTATAAAAGCTCTGTATAAAAGCTCTGTATAAAAGCTCTGGATAAAAGCTTTATATAAAAGTTCTGGATAAAAGCTCTGTATACATGTAGCCATTCACCGTTCACAGTAGGACCAGATCGAGTTATTAATGTGCAAGTTCACATTCAACGTTCAGTTCACACAGACTCAATTGAACCAGTTTGCGTTCGTGGGTTCACAATTTTGAGTTCACGGTCCCGAAAAACGGACTGATTCATCCCTTCAGTTGTTGTTTTTTTAAACTGGTCGGATGTGTGGCGTTTAATTAAATCTCACGTGAAGAACGTGAAGAACGGCCACGTTCTCGTGATCCGGGCTCACAGAGCGGCGTCCGCTTGAGGTCAAGTCGACTTTTGATCTCTGAAGAGACGACGGCTGGCGTCTCCACTCCTTTTGTTGTCGCTCTATCCGTGACGGTCTCGCTCATTATCACGTGATCCGGTTCATCACTGACCAACAGCCAAGAGCTTCCGGCCCCGTCACCAAAACTTCATGCAAGACAAATCATATTCTGGTATTCTGTCTGCCGGTTGTTTGTTGTGCTGATGATATTCTGCCCTTCAGCTCAGATGGAATGTCTCTCTCTCTCTCCCTCTCATCGTCAGCCAGAAGGTCACGTTGCACCTGCAGCCTCACAACATGATAATCTCAACCTGACACAGAAGCCTCGTGTGTTCGCATCCCAATGTGCGCTGCACTTCTGGACGTTTGTTCCTCTTTTGTATAACGCGCTCGCACATCTGCCAGAATTAAACTCCCCTCGAAACCCGGATGGCCTCCAATCCCGGTTGAACCAAACGTGAACTTCCCTCTCCGCCTTCGGGAGACACGGTTCAGAAAGCTCCGGATTGGCACCGTGAGCTGAGGCTGGTGTTATTTTTTGGGGCTCTGGCTGTCATGGCGATGTACCCTGATCCCCAGAAACATCCCCGTGGGTTCTCCCTATACAATCGGCCCCGCCATCTTTTCCGGTTCAGTCACCAGGAGGCTGTGCGTTGACGTGACAGTGCAGATAAAGGGAGGAGACAAATCGGTCCTCTCGCTGGCGGCCGGGGGACACGCCGGTTAATGTTCGGCAGTTATGGAATCTGACTGCTGGAGTGGTGCGGGGGAGCTGCTGTGAAACACCTGCTAAACGCACAACCGGCCTGCATGTTGGTGATGTGCATGTTCATGCCATGACTGGAGGTCGGGGCTGAAGGGAGTCGGCGCTTTGACAAAGAGGAGAATGGAAACAAGCAGGAGTGAAATAAATTAATGAAACTGACCCCGTCAAACACACTGTGGGCGCTTTTTCAAAGTCCTTGTCTGTTGTTGAAAAAGTAATATGAACTTTATTATTATTCATGAGAAAAAATATCCCATGTTCTGGTTGCTGTTTTGACTTCTGCTGTCACATCCCTGCAGTGAGTTCCTGCTGCAGCGTTTCAACCGGAAACGTAGACGCTCGACTGTTAACTTTATTATACTGAAGTCAAGACGATGAAGAGTTGAATTAATGAAGGCCTTTGTACACCAGCCGCTAAGCTAATGCAAGCTACTTTATTGAGTTTCCTTTTACCAGCATGCTGTGAATTTGAGTAAACAGTTGACCGGCTTTCAGTGTATGTCTAGGGCTTTTATTTTGAAAGGTAAGAAGGGAAGACTTGATCTGCCGTTGTCGAGGATGAAAGGAGTAATAAAATGTGTTGTTGTGCAATGTTTTGAACATTTTCAATGTGTTCCAAAGATCCTGAATGTTTTTTGTCTTTATTCACGCTGTGAAAGCTCAGAGAAATCTACTTTGCGCCGCTTCCAAAAAAATCAAAATGCTGCTGCCGCCTCGCCTGGGACCTCTCTGTGGGTTGTGGAGGGTTTCTGTGGTTGGAAGAGGGTGACCCCAAGCGAGTCGCTGCTAAAGTATGAATTGAGTTGTGTTGAGTTGTGCTGGAATCCCTTTACGTTCAGCAAAAGTTTTTTTTATGCCATCATTTATTGATCAGCCTTTAACGCTCCGAAGAAGAATATCGACTCCTGAGTTAGCCACTGATTTGTGTAGCTCAACACATACACTGCGCGCGTGTGTGTGTGTGTGCGTGTGTGTGTGTGTGTGTGAGTGTGTGTGAGTGTGTGTCTGTGTGTGTGTGTGAGGGAGTGTGTGAGTGTGTGAGTGAGTGTGTGTGTGTGTGTGTGTGCGTGTGTGTGTGTGTGTGTGAGTGTGTGTGAGTGTGTGTCTGTGTGTGTGTGTGAGGGAGTGTGTGAGTGTGTGAGAGTGTGTGCGTGTGTGTGTGTGCATTAGCTATGATTGCAGCTCTGTATGTGTGTTCCCGTCCCGCATCCTAAATCAACCCAAACAAACACTAAGGGGAGGCGGGGCCAAGATGTCCGCCTCCACTAAAGCATATGAACGCATCAGAGCACACTTTTGTTTCGCTCGGTCCTTTTTCCCAAAACAAGTCAACCTCAGCAGTTCAGTAGAGGCGGCGTTCCTCCGTTTTCCTCTCCGGTGTTTGAAAAACGTTGGGGATAAATATTGGATGAGCGGACGTCAGCACAACGTTTGAGGTGATTCAGTGGCAGCCGACAACAGTTGTTGTGATTTCAGATCCTCCATTTTTGAGAATGTAAAACGCTTTTCCCCCGAAAGTACACTTCCTGTTTCAGCTTTTTGAACACTCCAAAGGATAACCGAGCAATTGCCCCAAAAAACTGTCACGCAAACTGTTCCTTTCTTTGAAATCGGCGGAGCTCACTGAGAGAGGGCTTTTCCAGCAACTCCTTTGTTTTGTTTTTGACAGGGAAATGAAAATAAAATGAAGAGAAATGTACTCTGTGCTCATTTATTCACTTCCATGCATATTTCAGAAGGTGTAGCGAAAGAAATGAGGCGCCAGGAGGAGACGGGGACATTGAAGGAGGCGTGATTAAAGCCAGCAGAGAGAGAACCGCTGTTCAGAGGTTTCTGCTTGGTGGTGAAGACGAGGATGACGCTCACACAGTGTGGACGGACTCATGCTGGGTTCACACCTAAAGAGTTGAGAAATTGACACACGAGTACCGTAAAAGTCAGGTTACAAGCAGCTCCTACCTCCGGTCAGTGTCCCCGCTGCTAGCTAGTGCTGCTGCTGCTACCGCCCGCTGCTGCTGCTACTGCCCGCGTCTCCTCTGCCCAAGTCGGGTGTCGAGCCTGGTCCCGCTACCTTCGGTGGTTTTCGGGGAGCTAGCGGAAGTTAACGGGGAAGTAACGAAGCGCTAGCAGGAGCCCCAGCTGACTACAGCGGGGAGCTAACGGGTACACTGACCGAAGGTAGTAGCGGCTCGTAACCCAACTTTTACGGTAGTTTTACACATGCAAAGTCAATGCACAGACGCGAATGGTTGCAAAAAAGCGAATTTTCCACCAGGCGTCGCGAATGACGCGTTTGACGCAGCGCAAAAAAATCTTGTGGCGTCAGCCAATCAGCGTTGAGAAGCTCCGTCCCTCATCACTCGTCCTGCCGTTGCTGAATCAAACTGCTGCTGGTCCTGAAGTAGCGCTGGTAGCGGCTTCATTCAGACGCTGTTGTGGGACTACGGATAATATTATGAACCCAGACACCATGGAGTTTGATGTTCCCACGTATGTGGAGTTTACACAACAAGTAGAAAGCAGAACTAGTGGTTATTTCCATGCTGGATGGAGGAAACGGTAACTGTTTTTACGGAGATAAGCTACACCCCCTTTCAGGCGCGAGTAACTATTCGCGACGCGTTTGGTGTGAACGCAGCATGAGGGACATGTGAGGTATGACAACGTATGGCGCCAGACTCCAGTACTCCATGTGTGATGATACTTCAATATCAATATCCAATATCTTTGCTCTTAAATATGTTGTGGTGTATTTATAAGTGACACACTTTAATCAAACTTTGTTCAAGAGCAGTTTTATGGCTCATAATCTGATGTTTTTCTGCATAGATAGAGTTTCAGCCACATTTTCCAGTCGTTTCATGTGACGGCACGTTAGAGCCACTGAGGAGGTGTGTTCTAAGAAAAAAAAAAAGGAATTTCAAAGATTTAAATCATGATTTCAGAGAACAAAACAATCAGATATTCGGAGAGAATAAAGCAAAAAATATATACGACGTCCTCATAAATCATAATTATTCTAAGGATGGCCTCTGAGCTAGGTGACGGGCCTGAAAGATACATGTGCACGTTTAATGTTCTTGAGTTGTTTAATAAACATAAAGCTGATATCATATTGCACTATATCCTCATGTTAGACCGGCTGTACGTTGTATTTGTTCCAGTGGATCATCAGCTAAGTCTTAAAGATCTCTGTTTCTGAGAGATCAACGACTTCTATCTTCACTAAACAAACCTGTGTCTTATTTTAACACTGAAAACTGTTCACTCTGCACATCACTGATGTGGTTCAGTTATGAACCAGTTATACATAACTGTATAACATTATGTATAACTGAACCACAGATTATTGTGATTGATCTCCCGTGGATAACCTTCAATGACAACAACACAATCTAAATGACATTTGCTTGCAGGGTGCACATCTAAAACATATTTTTCAGGCTTCCTTGTGCTTTTGCACGTTTAGGTCCGCAAATCATTTTAATAATAATAATAATAAAAATAGAAATGTGTATTGGCCTTAAATGCTGAAATTAAGATAACAATGATATTTCGTGACACTAGTGTATTCCTTCTTTACAGCCATTATGTTGTCATGGTGGATTGTTTGACATGAGCCACACCTCATATTAAAAGTCAATATTGGTTTCTGGAGCAATCATAAGGGCATTTTGTAATATGCTGACGACTCTTCTGGCTCAGAGGACTTGTTTGTGTTTGAGTTGTGAAGATGTTCTTTTTTTTACCGCCTTCATTGCATCACATTTTCTTTTTGGAACGTAGGTATTCATAATTCTTTTGTATTTCCCTGAGTCAGCAGTTTTCACTCTACAGAGTGCACTCTGTAACTTCATTAAAACCTGCTTCACAAAGACAGGATGTTGAAATGGAGGCAGGGTTTAGAGCTTTTTTGGTGATCTCAGTATACTCTGCCTTGATTTTAATCCAGAACACCGAGTTGAGTTTCATTTTTGCGGTAAGGTATCACGGAACCTCTTGACATGTGTCAAGATGGTACATTTGAGGCTATGCACAGACGGATGTATCCGGTGATTTTTCAAAATACAACATTTTTCCAACTTTTCTTTTCTTTTTTTTTCTTCATAAATTCTTTCTCTGCGGCCAAGAGACCCACGGACCGGGCCACGGCCCGGAGGTTGGGGACCGCTGATCTACGTCATATTTATTACGTCATATTTTTCGCCCACACCGTGAAGGCCGGTCCGTGAAAATATTGTCTGACACAAAACCGTCCGTGGCTCAAAAAAGGTTGGGGACCGCTGCTTTAGAGGACAATTCCATGCTATGCCCAGAGAACGAGCAACCAACCTGCTGCAGGGTTCTGGACATGAACCTTCAAACTAAAGCAATTATAGTTTTATAACAGCATTATGTATAATAGGCACAAAACAACATGATAATACAAATCTGCTATAAACATGTTTAAAATTAATCAGTTGACCAAAAACACACTGATACAACTTTGGGGACCCTGGAGGTCTGGAGTCTCTTCAGGTCTGAGAGTCGAGTAAATGTGTAAAGAAAGAGAAAGAAAAGAAGGAAAGCAAGACAGAGGACATAAAGGAAGAATAGGAAGGAAAGAGAGAATGAATGAATGCATTGAAACCATTGAAAGGAAGAAAAAGAGGAAGGAAGGAGGAAGAAAGAGAGATAAGTAAAGCATTTGGAACATTTAAAGAGAGAAATAAATACATAAATAAAGCTTTGGAAACTTGGAAGGACACAAAGGAAGAACAACATGAAACATTGTAAGAGAAAGAGAGGAGGGAATGAAAATAAATCCCAATTATTTCAGACTCAAACTACTTAAAACCATCACCATCGGGTCTGGATAAATCCGCTTTGCTCACATCTGTGACTAATAACTTCTCCAGTTGTGCTAAAAATGATCTTCTGAAGAAACATATTTCTTTTGAAAGCCTTCAGTCTGCTTGGATCGTATGGTGTGTGGTCGGATCACGTGTGCAGGCAAACGTGTTAGTAGCTGTCAGCAAGCGCCGGGGGCGGGGCTAAAAGAGGCCGCCACTAAACAGCAATATGTGAAAACCCTTTCAACACGTTCACGGTGGTGGACTCACACATCGGGACAGAAGCAATGCAGAGACCTGAGTGGGTCAGAACCCAGCTCACATTCTGGACCACCGCTGCTTGAAGTGTAAAATGGGCGGTTTTGGGAAAGTTAAAGAAATGAACCCTGAATTCCAAGGTTGGAGCTCAACCGTCCGACCTACCGACCTACTTCAAGTTTTGATTGTGAAGGACGTTTTACTGTATTGTGTATTACACACTTACATCTATTGTATCATTCCAAAAATAACAAATAAAACGTAATAATGCTTCTCAGGAATTTCTGTCTATTTTCCGACATAAGTATATTCCACATTGAGTCCGCATGAGCACAGCGTGGCTTACATCTTAAATATCAGAGTAATGCCACATCCTTTTTTAAATATTCCAGCGCATCCTCTTCAACGTATTCATCCTCTCTAAAGTTACATGAACGCTCGCATTAAAAGCTCTTCAGCTTTACAGAAAGACTCTTGGAGCTCTATGTTCATCCTTCAGTACAAATAAACTTTCTCTCTTCCTCCACAAACACAGCCTGCGTCTCCACACGGCTTCTATGGATTCATACGCACATGCACTATGGATAAGATTGTGCCTGTGCTGAATGCATGTGTCCATGCTTATTCTTTTGTGGAACGCGTGTGACGTCCGTCTGCTGTGTGTGTGTGTGTGTGTGTGTGTGTGTGTGTGTGTGTGTGTGTGTGTGTGTGTGTGTGTGTGTGTGTGTGTGTGTGTGTGTGTGTGTGGTGGGTCGAATCAGCATGGCTGGTGTCTTGTGTGGGTGGACAGGCAGACAGCACCCTGCTTTCAACCTGACAGCAACTATCCACAGAGGCAGAGAGGAAGAGGAGGCAAGAGAGAGAGAGAGAGAGAGAGAGAGAGATAGAGAGAGAGAGAGAGAGAAAGAGGAGGGAGAGAGAGAGAGAGTGAGAGAGAGAGAGAGAGAGAGAGAGAGAGAAGGATACATGTGATCCCCTGATGTTTCTCAAAATACTACAAACATGTCTTCCTGGACCGTCAATTCTTCACATCTGAAGCCTTTATTTCCATATTTAAAGGGTTTATCTGATGATGTTTGTGCTGGAAGTGTTCCTGTTTGTGCTGCATACATGACCGTGAACCACAGCATCACACGTCTGAATCTTTGAGCACCTTTGTTGCATCTCATTTCCTTTCTCTCTTCCATTAAAAACTCAAAAAGCCCATGTAGACTATCATGTCCAATTCAAAGGTGCTCTTCTGCCGGCTGTACTTTCCATGGTCATCCATCCGGCGATGAGGCTCGTAGTGCGTGGAAAATAGTTCATCCATGCAACAATGGACAATCAAAAATTGCCCTTTTTGATTGTATATCCCTTTTTTGATATGTAAATATCTGAAATCCAGTCTATAATCTGCAATCATAAACAATGTTGCTCCATATCCTGGTCCCTCAAAGATGCATTTAAAGGAACCAATCCACAATCATCCATCAGCCGGACAGACGAGAGGAGCCGTCATGTTAAACATGACCAGTTACCTTCATTCTATTGTATATTAAACATAATAAAGGGCATGAGAAAAATTAACTTTTGCCATGAGAATCAAATACAAAAATACACTGTGAACAATAAACCATCGCTCCAACATTACGGAGTCAAAGAGTGAACATGTACCGGCACATTCTCTTCAATCAGAGAAGCAGCAAGAACCAAACAAATGCTATTTCCTGAGACTTTTAGGCAGAAGTGATTCTGGATCTCTCAGAATGATCTCCGGCATTAGTGGGACCTGTGGAGGTCAAACAGGGAGAGAGACAGACTGAGAGAGTGGGAGGGAAAGATGGAAGGAGAGATTGAAGAGGAGGCAGAGAGAGAGAGAGAGAGAGAGAGAGAGAGAGGCGGCATTCTGCCTTGACAGCCCATATTGTATCACTCTGATCCCAGCTTGGCTCTGATTGATGGCATAATTACAATATGGATATGAGATATTTACATGAGGCAGCCACAGTTATTCACAGACACATACTTTTAACTGAACACATGACCCTCCTCACACAAGCTTCATACAGCATGTTGTTAGTGAAACAATACTGTAAAGAGCCACTTCCTTACGTACGCATGTGGGATTTGTACTCCGCTTCTGAATGTAAGCGTAAACAATGTACCGTAAACGTCGGGTTACAAGCCGCTCCTATGGCCGGTCAGTGTCCCCGCTGTAGCAAGCTAGCTGCTGCTACCGGCCGCTGCTACTGCTACTGCTACTGCTACTGCTACTGCTACTGCCCGCCTCCCCTCTGCCCAAGTCGGGTGTCGAGCCTGGTCCCGCTACCTTCGGTGGTTTTCGGTGTTTTTTAGCGGAAGTTAGCGGGGAAGTAACAGAGCGCTAGCAGCCCCAGCTGGCTACAGCGGGGAGCTAACGGGGACACTGACCGAAGGTAGTAGCGGCTCGTAACCCGACGTTTACGGTATGCGTCATGTAATTATTGTATAATTGACCATACAATTACGGCAAGTGGGCATAACTTAAGCAAATGGACATGAACACCTGAAAGACATCATTTGAAATTACTTTTCAACGCACGTTTCTGAAAAGAGCAGGAGACAAGTTCCTATATGACAAAGGTCCCAGGCCACATTCAGACAGAAAAGATTGAGGTCACATGCGAGGTATGCTTGATTTGCCTTTTTCTATTCATAACAACCGTGCGTTTATGAAATTACACCGTGTCACGGATTGTTTTTGACCCGCGAGGACGCGGAAAGCCGGCGCACAAAGGGCGGCGTCGGCTTTCAGAGTGGGGAGAAAGTGAAGAATGTCAAATCCCCAAATGTCAGAGTCATCACGAGAGGTCGGCACGGGGCAGCCGACTCAGACAGGTCCGCTGATATCTGTGTGCACGAGCGAGTCTGGGCTTTGTGCTACTTCCGGTGTGTGTGTGCGTGTGTGTGTGTGTGTGTGTGTGTGTGGGGAGGGGTCGCTGGGTTACCGTGAAAAAGAACAGAAACCCCATCAGAAGTAATTTCTGTCACTTTGCATTCTATAGACACACACACACACACACACACACACACAATGAATGTGCCACCATTTTGTCCATCTCTGGGTGGGAGGTCGTCCTTTTCGGAGAAGCCAATTAACTTTTGGTTGTCAGTTCACTTTCGGATGTGCTCTGCGATTACGTGCAACGTCAGTGCAGAGAGCTCTACAATAGTACCGTATGATTGAACAGAGACCAGACAAAACTCCATGTGTCCACATGTACGTGTAGAAGAAATGAATCGTCTATGGTGAAAACAATGACGTCCCCTAGGTGGCGGTATTTTGTTTGTCAAAGCCGAGCCTTGATCGACCCGAACTCCACTCAGAAAACAAGCATTTCAAAAGTTGTTTACTGACAGACTAAAGTCAGGTTTTTTATAAAAATCTGCATCTTGACGTAGTTATTTTGACATCCTTTAAATCCCAGCCAAATATGTTTATTTTCAGTTCAGCCTTTAAGGACTCTAAGGTCACTTGCCCTTTCTCCCAACTCTTCAAATATCTCACGCTTAGCCAGTGACCCTCAGCATCGGAGATCCCCGAATGCGACGCGCCGGGCTTTCAGCTAGCTCCAGCTAGCTCCAGCCAGCTAGCTCCACCTGGCTCCAGCTAACTCCAGCTAGCTCCACCTAGCTCCACCTAGCTCCACTTAGCTTCAGCTAGCTTCACCTAGCTCCAGCTGGCTCCAGCTAACTGGGCGGCTAAGACATCCATAAGACCGGCGTTCGGGTCCCACATTTGCGAGGCTTGTTTTTCACTTGCGAGTCATTTTATTTTCATTAGCCAAACTGAGTGGTTTTATTACCCGAACATAACTTCCTGTTTCGCCATCTTCTTACACCATGTAGTGTTATGTGTATAATAAGCTTAGGAGACCGTTGTATCTGTGACTGACAGGTTCGTATAACTCCGACAGCGGATTGCGGACCGAACACGTCCCCCTCCGATATCACACACACTGATCACTCCACTCTGTATGTCTATTAAATAGTACCATTACATTACACGCTGTAGGTGGAACCAAAGGGGCCAAGGGGCCCCCGACCGAGGGGCCAGGCGTTTAGTTGTGATGTCACCAGGGGCCTGGGGATGCATTATGTCAATGGCTGTCCTCACAAAGACAGAAGCACGTGGTTGTGTGTGTGTGTGTGTGTGTGTGTGTGTGTGTGTGTGTGTCCATGTGTGTGTGTGCACAACACACAGGCTGCACATGATAATGGAGTTTAATCGATTTGTTGGAGCCACTGCTGAACAAACGGTTCTTTTACCTCTTGCCTCCTTTCCTTACCTTTCTGCTTTCTCCCATCCGACGTGAGGGGAGACGCTGCTAAATGTTTCATCGGTGGAGGTGTTGGGAGAGCTTTCTGCAGCAGCCTCCCATACCTGCTAAACGGTGCCAGTAAATAGCGTAACGGTGAGGAAACGGGGATCCACGGAGAGCAATTACCTCATTCACTGAACAGGTGGTACTGCATTTATTAGCACACACCTCGTGCTGCGTATGCGTATGTGTGTGTGCGTGTGCCTGTGTGTGAGTGTGTGTGTGTGTGTACATGCACATATCTGCAACCTTGTATCTCTACGGCATCTGGTAGAAACACCGTAGCCGACACTTGTTTTTGCCGTTTTCTGCTTTTCAAACCAATTTTTAAAAAGTAATATTCCTTGGAGCCTAATAAACACCCGTATTCCGCTTTGCCAGTGTAAATAATTTGTAAATATTTATACAAATGTATTATTTAGCGTCCCTTTTTTCCAGCCGAACAGGGTGGCCACAGGAGACCACGTTCTGTGTGTGGACTGGAAGGCGCTGGCTCCTCCGTATTATTATCCATGAGAAGTTCACCCGAGCCTCGCGTTTACATAAATTCGAGGCAACCGTCAGTTTGAATTGATTCACCGAGTTGATCTCGTGACACTCGCGCAAATTATTCTCTAATGTAAATTACAAAAGTCGCAGCAGCAGTTCGAAATTTAAAAGATTACCCAACTATTAACTTTTCCCCTCTGGCAGCCGCTACAGAACATTGTATGCAGAAATTAAAATAAAAAACAAGCAGACACAGGAATAAATCCTTCACTCTGATCAGTCATACACTGTCAATAACCCACCAACATATCCACTGCTGCTTTTATAGATTATCATCTCACAGTTTTTCATTTCACATATCATCAGCCGAGGTCAATATAATCCTACATGCTGCATTTACAGTGCGATAACCTCAGTAGAAACTGTAAACAATCATCCAGTGCATGAATATCCTGTCAGTATTTCTTTCTGTGCGGTATTTGTGGACTTGTAATATATTAGATGTATATTATGTCATTTAAATGTATGTAATATCAATCTATTGTTCCCTTCTTGTGTATACAACAGTCCAGTCTGCTCAACCTTTACTTGCCCACCTTACTGCATCTTTCATGTCTGTAATGAGGTGTATGTGGACACAAAACCACGTTTATTCATCATGTGAGAAGATGCTTTATTTATTGGCAGAAGAATATGTCACAGATAAAAAACATCTTGCTCCTGTTTTGACACTCTGGGAATAAAATGTCCTCTGCATTCAGCAGCCAAATGTCTCAACTCATCATCTGAATGAAAGCTTCTCTTTAACCATCAAAGAGGAATGTTTGAGCTGAGAACCAGGAACACACCAATGTGACACCATAGCGAACACTTCCACTTTGATATGTTTAAGTCCACAATCTAAAGAGTCTATAATGGAACTTTATGAACTCAGGATCTTTAAATATCTTAAACACAGCTGAATAAATACAATTGAAAGAAGCAGTCGTCAATATTTTCATATGAACAATGGATTAAATGCCTCTAAAGTGTAAATGCGAAGGGAGGGACAAACCTTTTAAAGAGTTATTTACCAGCGTGTTTTTGCCATAACAGCTTAATATGATGTCGTGGTTATGGTGATGTGTTTACAGCTTGTAAGCTCCTAAGTGGAAAAAAAAAGACCTTTTATAAAAATCCTTATTTCAATTTCACCTAAACATGAAGTTACTGTGAGAAATGCAATAAAGGCCAGATTAATATATATGTAATAAATGTCTAATGACCATGGAGACGACACTTTTGAGATGTCAAATGTCAGCAACATTTTTGAATGAAACTCTATTCTCTCTACTGATGGAAGACCAGATGAAATGTATTATTATTAGTAGTGGTTCCAAAACACAGCAGGGAAAATCGTGAAAAGTGTATTGTGACAGAAGCATAGGGCAGACATGGATGCACAAAAGGGAAATATATCTGAAGGACACCAAGCTGCACGTGAGGACAAACAAATGGACGGCATCTGTTGGACGGGAGGGGCCTCGCACAAGGTCAGAGTGTGAGGGCGACCCGGGGCGCACACACATGGGGGACACCATGCGGAAAAGAAGGGGCGAAAAGAAAAAACAGCGCGCTTCCCAACAGTCCATTCCTCACGGGAACTCAACTCCATTCAGCAGAGATCCAGGAATCAGTCGTCTCATCGTGGCTCTTCATGCATTGACCAACTTCCACACCTGACCTTGAAGTACACGCAGCTGTAGAATACTTTTCATCAGACCTGTCTTATTCCGTTCTGCTGTTTCATCCTCTGCAGCAGAGTCAAGAGCTTCTGGATGCGATCACTGGTATCAGAAACAGCTGCCGATCTGGCGGTATAACATCTGGGATTTGAAGTTGATGAAGAATGTCGGGAGAGAGCGGCGGGGGCTCCTTTGAGTCAGCAAGTCAAACATGCCGACAGTGACGAGCAAAAGGGTCAGCTTAAAATATACAGCTGTCAGGACTTTGAAGTGAATGAGCAGAGCAGAGGAAAAGACCCTCTGGTCCTGGAGAGTTAATACGAAGGTACCGGACCGTTCAAGACCCTGACAAACCAAACTGTGGGATGGGAAACCGCCGTAAACAGAGTAAATGGCTCCAAAACTTCCTGCTGTCCAAAAGAACAGAGACTGCTGGTGGGGTGGGAAATGTTTTCTTGGCTCGCACTAGAGCCGATTAGCAGTTGTGCTTCACTGCACTCTGGAAGTCCTCAAACAATATTGCTGACCAGGTGGGTCCTATTTGAACCGTTCTAATTGGAAACTTCCAGCCGGTCGACCCGTCAGTGTCCGAAGGATGTCACGGATCTGCTTTCATTCAATACTGCAAGTAGCGCAATGTATTTTTACCGAGCAATTACATGCTTTTTACATCACTACACTAGGCGGCTATTCATCTTCTTCGTATAAAGAGAACCGTAGGTAATAGTAAATCTATGGGGACACCAGTGCAATTCATAACACAAGTATGCCTGTGATTCGAAGTATGACCTGAGAGATAAGCTCCCCGCAGAGTTTTTGACTGGGGTAATTTTGTTTATGAGTGGGTCCACATCCTGGTACGCATACAGTGTGTTTTGGGGAGAAAGACGTTGCTCTTTGGAGCAGCGGTTCTTCATAGCGGGTCCCTGCTCTGTCTGCATCTTCCAAGTGACAAAGATCGGAGAGCAGTTTACCAAGCGGCCCAAAATGTCTTCCGGCATTCGTTGCATATCAATGCGTGCTCATTATGTCCATGACGTCGTGTCCTATCTGGCCATTAGTGACGCATCACCGCAGCTCTGGACTCTGAGCCGGTTTCTATGGAAAGAGACGTCAACTACACGATACCTCCTCATTTCATGAAAATAAATACACTAACTGAGGCGGCAGCTGGCTGGAGGGAGATCGTCAGGAGATAGTAGAAGTATCCAGTAAATATCCTAACAGAAAATGTATCTTTTCTGTTTAAAGAGAGCAAGCGTCGGACGATAGCAAGCACAACTCACCCATTGGTCAAGGCAGACAGCCGCAGTATTGGTGTTTTTATTTTCCTTTTCAAAAACATATTCAAATTTAGAATATTCATTGACAGCCCAAATACTAGTGGTTATTAGGGGTGGGAATCACCAGGGGTATTATCACGATACTTAAGTCACGATACTGCGGTATTATCACGATACTGCGGTATTATTACGATACTTAGTCCCAATACGATATTATCCCGATACTGCGATACATTGCGATATGCGATACATACTGCGATACATTACCTTTTTTCAACCGCAAATTGTCCCCAAAGGAACAGTTAACATATTTCATCTAATAAGATAAAGTTTTCAGTCTGTTCATCTCACTTCAATCATTTTTATTGCCACCCAAACTATCGCGATACTATGCTGTATCGATTTTTTCCCCCACCCCTAGTGGTTCTGTTATCTGTTTGCTGAACTCTACACCCATGTTATCAATAGGGTTAAGAGCAGTGACTGAGGAGTTAGCAGGCAGGCGATGGTTAACAATGGACAGACACAGAGGTGCACACTCACTCACTCACTCACTCACTCACTCACTCACTCACTCACTCACTCACTCACTCACTCACGGACAGACGGACGCACAAATCCCATGAGACCTGGAGGGAAGGGAGAACCAGAACCAGAACCAGGACCGGGAGACAGACTGTCAGACCCTGCTGCTGTGAAATGAAAGGTTTTCTAAAAAGGAGTCTGGTGCCGTGATGACACTACCGCTTGTGTCCACAGGGACCGCCAAAACCAACAAACCGAATGAAAGTTCCTCGTAGCAGCGTGAAGAGCAGAGTTTTGTAAATCATCTGCTCACGCAGGTGGAAAGAGTGATCTGCAACTGATGCGATCCACCGTGGTGGACCTCAGGTGGTCCGGCCTCTGTGGTCCTGGTGGAATGGAGCCGTGTCCGTATCCAGTGCTCAGGGAGACATCGTCACGTCTCCTGTAAGTTTGGGGAAGCCTGCTCAGTTATAACAGTCTGCTGTCCATACAAGCGCAGATGTTCCCGTACTTATTTTGTGAGAGTCTGGTGCTGGTTGTGCAATATTTAATCAAGGTACTCGCATTAGGAGCAGCGTGCATAATTTGCACGGGGCTGGATGAGCGTGCGCCACATCTCTCAAATTAGGGACGGCAGATGGGAGCGGTCTCACCTTTCACGGCTCGTTTTGCTGCATTCAGATGGATGTAGGGACTTTATTCCACTAAAATGTTCGCTATGAGCATTTGTGAGTGGCAGATGGCAGTCGGAAAAACCTGTGCCAGGGCGAACCCAGTACAGGCTGCTGTTCTTTTATTCCTCCACAGGAAGCGGCTCGTAATCTACTACTCACATAGATTCTCTCTAAACTGGTTGATTATATGAACATGATGCCCTTTTCATTACAATACGGCTGTGCAATTACGCTTAATTCAATAAGGTTTTCACATCATTAACATGGGTTCTGCTCTACTCATATGATTGCTTCATAATGGCACAATCACACGCACTATTTGATGTGCATGTGCACATGGCAGATGACTTCATTTATGGAACTAAAATGTGTCCTTACCCATTTTGGATCAGCCTCAAAAAGATCTTTCTGAGAGACATTCTAGTGTGTATATTAATTGTTCTTGCTCTTGAAGATTTTCACGACGCAATCTTCCACAATAACTATCAGAAATTCATGATGGACGATCAGTCGCTTCTGATGACGCCGTCAAGTGTTTTGAGCGGGAAATGACTCATGTCGCGGTCGGCATTTGATCCATTCAGCATGATAACACTTGGGATGCCGAGAAGAGACGAGCAATGTCATTGTTTTATCCCCGTTCATGTTAGCGTAGGCGAACCAGAAGTTAGCCACTCAAACCAGCGGAAGTCTCTCAGCGAACATATGTAATAATATGTAATTACCCAACTGTCTCTCTACGGTTCTGTTACTCTAACATCACATGTCACGATGTGAATGTAAATGTGTGAATATGAATAATGCACATGTGATTACCTTAGTACATGCAATGCCATTTACTGATGTTACGGATCCTCCATAATAAATCTAAAAAGAAATACACCATTGGACAAAAGAAAGCCTGTGAATTGAGCATTATTAATACATACATATATATATATATATATATATATATATATATATATATATATATATATATATATATATATAATGTCCTAATCATCAACATCGATAAATATAATGTCATTTTGAAGGCTGCTGTGCAAACTGTGGAACTGAAGACGATGCAGACACATGAATAAACTCACTCTTGTAAACTCTGTATATAAAGAAAAAACAACAACAACCAACATAAATAGTCAACATGTGGTCTTTGGTGCTGCTGCTGCTGCTGTTTTCATTCATTTCTGGGCTCAACAGCCAAATTGCACCCTGAAGCCGGTCTGTGGAGAATCCTCTGGTTTGATGGCGGACACTTGCGTGGGATGGAAAGTTGACACAGAGACTTGAATCTCGGGCGTCCGCTTGAAGGAGGTCCTCAGAAATAGAAAGTTCAATTGTGTTTTGGGGGATTGCTGTAGAAATATGCTGTGTCCTGAAACAACCTTTAAAAAAACAAACAATTCCTGGTGATCAGAGAATTCTGGAAGTATTTAGATGCAGTAAACGGTGTTCGCTGCGTGCTTAAACCTGAGTGCTCCACATTAAGCTGGACATCAGGAGGCCGGGACACCGGACTCAAACTGCCGACACCTCCCTCCTGCAGAGATTAAAAGGACACGCATCAAATCTTTCATAATGATGACGAGGCGGCTTATGTTTCCATGTAAAACAGACGGCCTCTGTAACCAAAACAGAATGACTCATGTAGTTGAGAGACAGATAGTGTGACAGGATCTGGCTGCAGGCCGTCTTTAATATTGGATGTGTGGCTGAAGCGGCCTAATGGCTTAACACTGGTCTGTTTGGGACGAGAATAGCCTGCTATCAGTGTGTGTGTGCGTGTGTGCGTGTGCGTGTGCGTGTGTGTGTGCGTGCGTGTGTGCGTGTGTGTGTTTGACTCAGAATTAAACCAGTAACTCAAATCTGCATTTTGTTTGTAATTGTCGTTTGAACTTTTAACTCCTTTTTTTGTTCTGAAACAGCGCGAGAAAATCCCTCAAAGCTTCGACTTTGACGTTAACGCAACATGTTTGTTTTCACGACTCTTCAAAACTTCTACGCAGGTCATGTTGTACATGTCAGCCCCTTAAACCCGACACGTATGTGATCACGTCCCTAAAATAAGTGCATTTTGTGTCTGCACAGCTCCACCTTCCAGAGTGCGTGTAATGACGTGTGGATTATACACTCTGGGACCCGGCTGACATCTCCTGTGCTCTGTGTCGGGGTTTCATTATCAGAGACAGACTGACAGCAACGGAGAGGATGAAAGATATGGGGGGCTCTAATAGTGTTTGTTCTGTCCTCTCTCTTTCTCAGTGTGTGTGTGTGTGTGTGTGTGTGTGTGTGTGTGTGTGTGTGTGTGTGTGTGTGTGCACTGAACCCACTCACCCAAAACTGACGTCCACTTTAAATTTTTTTGTCTTTCGCCCTCTTTC
>JBAMJR010000025.1:2905000-2907500 GCA_038501785.1 Myoxocephalus aenaeus
CGTGTGTTGTTGTCTCCGGGCGCACTTCAAGCAGAGAAAACCAGCTTGACGGTTCCCAGGCTTTGTCTTTTTTTCAAGAGGATGTTTGTCTCTTACCGATATTCTCTTTGTGGTTTTTGTTTGCTGTTTTGTTTTGTTTCACCGTCATCCACTCTCATTGCGAAACACTCTCCAGTCTCCCCTCGAATACAGCGATAAAATGTCTCTCCTCACACCGCTATTGACGTAGAATGCATGACCTCTCTTCTCCCCATCATCTCTCTGGTCCTGTCTGATGCGGGCACCTCATGGAGGTTCCTCTGCTTCGCTCCATCTGTCTCTTTCTTCTCGACACTCACCCCTCAACCCTCAACCCTCTCCTGTTTCTGCTGCTGCTGGGCTCGTCTGTGTATCGGCGGCCGGCCGGTGGTCTTTTGTTCCCGGATGGATTTGTTGTGTCGCGCCGACCGGCTCGACGGGGAGCGTTAGCCGGGGCTGTCGGCTTCGGTACCGCTTTGTGAGCTACGCATTCCAGCTCTGTTTACAGCTAAAGTAGAGGTTATGTCATTATAAATATTACCGACATCATTCGTAATCGTATTGCCATAAAGCCCGGCCAATTACTGAAAGTGACAAAAAAC
Source organism: Myoxocephalus aenaeus (assembly GCA_038501785.1). Taxonomy (NCBI): domain Eukaryota; kingdom Metazoa; phylum Chordata; class Actinopteri; order Perciformes; family Cottidae; genus Myoxocephalus; species Myoxocephalus aenaeus. The sequence goes on from JBAMJR010000025.1 coordinate 2,905,621, forward strand.
ACAGAAAATGACTTACGGACTTTTGAGCCAACTCAGGACATCTAATTATACCGATCCAGTTAGAATTGATTCCCCTGTAATGTGATCCTGTCTCACTGTTTTGCTTGCTTGTAAGTGACAGTGTGTGTCCTGGTTGTTTAATCGAGGGAATAACAATTCGTTAAAGATCCTTTTAACCATTGAGAGCCTCCTGACCTACTGTTTGCTAGCTGCACAGTGAAGGACAGGAGGGATCTGCAGTGGGTGGTGAGGATGGCAGAAAGAGTGATTGGGACCACATTAACCCCCCTCAGTGACTTATACGCTGGTCGGCTCTGTAAAAAAGCCAGCTGTATCTCCGAAGACCCCACCCACCCTGGACATGTACTGTTTGCTCCCCTTCCATCTGGAAGGAGATACGGGACAATTAAAACACGCACAAACAGACTACAAAACAGCTTTTACCCACAGGCTGTCAAATGTATAGAACCCCCCCCCAAAAAAAAAAAGCTGAGGGCACTAGCACTAGCACTAACTGCTGAACAATATTCAATGGCACATGCACTTTATGATGATCCACTTATTTATCTGTCTACTTGTGATGTGAACGTTTCTATGGTTGTTTTCAATGTTTGTCTTTACTGTAAGAGCTGCTAAACTGTTTTTCGTTGTTTTCGTGACAATGACAATAAAGTATTCTATTCTATTCTATTCTTTTAGTAATTGCACACGCAGCATCGGAGAATGACATCACGGGGCTAAAATTACAACGTTGTGAGCATGAAAGGGCCTGAACATGTTGTTTTCTCTGTTAGCTTGTTGCTACTATGGGATCGTATATGAACAACGGTTAGCACAGTTTAGGTGGTGGCTGGTTTGAGGTGGGCGGGGCTTAGTTGTCATGTGCTCCTGACCACCAATCAGGATTTAGCAACATTCAAATCAGAATCTTGGAGACTTGATGGGTTTAGTTTTTGCCATTTTGAAAAGAAAAACATGTTTTATAGTTTGTGGCGAGAGTTAGATGAGAAGATTGTCGGTCTTAGTGGTAAATATGAAGCTACCAGCAGCAGCTGGCTAGCTTAGCTTAGCATAAAGACAGGTTTAAATGGTTAGTATGTCTCTTTGGGCCTGGAAGAGTTGAGCAACCTGTGGAGTCACTCTCCAGTGGAGATTTTTACTTTTGGTTTTGTACAGATGAAATAAACAGGATAGAATGTGTTAGTTAGTGAGTTTAATTTGCATTTAGTATGGATCCAGTTACCTGTGGAGAGAACCAGGCTATCTGTTCCACCCCTGTTAGCAGTCTTTGTGCTATGCTAAGCTAACTAGCAACTGATTCGTCTACATATTTACTGAACAGACATGAATGTGGTACCAATCTTCTCACCCGACAGGCAAGGAAGTGAATAAGCTCATTCCTAAATAGTCAAGCTGTACCTTCAATAGAAATTGCCTAACAATGTGTTTTTCTTGTATGCAAGTGTTATTCATTCAGTTGTGAATATTTAATTAGCAGACAGACAATATAAATGGGTCTTTATAGCAAAAAGGTAAAGGGAACCTATCAGAACCCATTGAAGATCAGTAGTAAGACTTCTTATGTAAGATACAGAACAAGTAGTACGATATTCTGTCCCCGAAGAGGAGGTCAAAGGTCACGCTCGTCTGCAGAACATCAGCCCCTGCAGCTGGCAGAGATTTAGCGATGTGCTTGAGAGGAACTTTTCCAAAAAATGTCTTCCCGGCCGTCCCGACACCCACACACGTCCTCGCCGTGCGTCTCATGTTGCAAACCTCCAACGGAGCAGAGCGGTGACTCATCCTCAATCAGACCGAGAGACAAAAGCCCACGAGCACCGCACAATTTGTCGCATTGTGTCGGGGCAAATCCGTCTTTT